>QEAN01000267.1:7134-29920 GCA_006535955.1 Synchytrium endobioticum | reverse complement strand
TGGCTTGAGGCTGCAGGTTAGGGGTTCCAGTCGGCTAGGCGACTCCCCACTACAAACAATCTTTTGATTCTTTTTTTGGAAGGGTTCATGAATCGGTTGGGATATATCATCCTTTATTCATCTGACAATTTTGCCGGACATACGAAAAGCAAAGGCGAGATCTAATTTATTTCATGCGCTGACACAGTCGTCCCATGGCTCGTTTAGCAACGTGTGAGGCCATACTCGTACCTGTCCCGAGGCTCACCTTCACGGGAAGATTCCCCCGCCAAGTTATTCAGGTGGCCTCGCGGCACGATTCTGTCCCGTGCGCGCATCACATGATTCCCCTTTGCATCTCACACATCACAACCTGACCCCGCTAACCAACCCACCCACCAACATCGTGCTCCATCATATTTGACTAGGTATGTATAACGGCCAGTGTCTGCCTTGTTGATCTATACTGACTGCCACCATCAACAGTGACATAGGCCTCCCTTGTGTTTAACTCAACTGAACATGCTCGCCTTCCTGCAATCGCTCTTATCCAAGGACAATGGCCGATCAAAAGATCCGGCAGTCTCCGCAATAGAAGAATCCAACCTAGCCAGCTCCATGGCTGTAGGAGAAGATTGGGAAGTCCTGTCGACACATTCAATGGACGATCCCATGGCCAACTTGTCCTCATCAATGACATCACAACATGACTCGAGTCCGCATTGTAGCCCTATTTCTTCGCCATCCTCCATGTCTTCATCTATTGACTCGCCGGGAGCCTCGGTATTTGAGCAAGCGCCTATACTCCCTACACTCAGCCACTACCATCCGCACCGTCGTCTGTCGAATCCGTCATTGACGATACCAGCCGCTCCAAGGCCTCACAATGTAGTTGTATCTATACTCAATCAGGTTGCTGCTGTTGCCCCCGGTCAACAATCGCAGGTACGTGCACGGCCGCATCGTTGATTTTGATGGAGACTCACACGACGGCCTCGCGTAGGTACTGAAGATGGCACGACATGCACGATTACAAGCTGCCGGACGTGACGCTCAGCAAGTCAAAGAGTCCATCCAGTCCTCGATGAAGTTTAGTAGTCGTTATAGCAACGTCAAGGGGAACAAGAACCGCCCAAATCCACATGTCATTAGAGTCTTCCAACCAATGGGCGGTAAGAGATAAAACAGCTTATTTAGTGTATGGACGATATATTATTTTGCTCTTGCTATTTCATTATTATTTATACCTCGCTGTCAATAATACAAAGCGCACATTCTGCACTCGTACACTCGCTGATTGACTACCACCGTAAACAGCGTAAACACGGACATTACTGTAGTATCTGGTCCTCAAAGCCAGATTATCTGCATCCTCATATGATTGCGAGGTGTGTCAGATGTGTCCCCATGGTGTCGCGCGGGAACAATGGGGCTGAACAATGATGAATATGACATGGGAACGCGCCAACCGCGACAAGTAGCTTTTCATTTGCTATCGGTGGATACCTCGAGGGTCTAACTCGTATTTCCGAGGCTAGGGCCGCTTTAGTATCCAACAGAGGGATCAGTGGGTGAGTGACATTTTTGATTGGTTCCATGATATTTGTATGCTACAGGCTTCAATTTCTTCATAAACTGATATCATTAATGAATAGGAAAGAGTTCCTCTTAAAGGAGCACTGGACGCCCAATCCCTGGACCAAAGACCAGGACCACGCCCATGAAATGTCCAGTACCGCCAATGTTAAAGGTATCTCCAAAAGTAGTAGAGTTCGACGACGACAAGTATGAAGAATCAAAGGAGGTACCCGACGCAAAGGCGGGGAAGCCCAACTTCGAAGGGAAAGGCCAAGCGTGCACCCTCTGGTCGTAGTCGTGGGACACCAAGTTGATGACGACAACTCTGATGGCCCCGAAACGTCGAAAAAGAGCTTTTCCGATGGGACCAGAGCCATCTCCGTGGCCATATCAATATCGGACTATTTGAAGCGTTTCAAGAGCAAGACCACCGCCATGAAGCGGAAGGCGGATGACAGTGGTACATTCCGGGGCGGCTCGCTAGCGAGTCGAAAGACTCGCTAGGCGGCATGAGAAACCGCGAAAAATTGACCTACGTAAGTGGATGCTGATTGGTTGCTATAACACTGTACAATACAGGGGTCGCAGCATGCACCAATGTCGGAGTTTGGATGTGCAACCTCGAGATAGGAGGTATGGACTTTTGGTCTTCGAGAACCTGTATCTTCCCTGATGGCCTCACAATTATTTCGTCAACGGTGTTTCAACTTCTGTGAAATCAGAGACTAGCAAAAAGCCAGCGGCTGACGATGGCAAGCGGCGAATGCCAAAGTCCGTGTAAGTGAAGCTAGATAGGCTGAAACGTTTCTCGATAGTCATGAATGATCACGTCATGACCCAACTAGCCGCCGCTCTAGAGGCAGTTTTTAGCCATCAGGATGGCACCCGGTGAAGCTGATGTATTGGTGGAGGCGGTGGAGTATTAGCCACGCGTAGGGTGTAACCATTGTATCATCACATCAGGTACAAGTAATTGAATTCAACGACAAATGCTGCAACAGCGAACCCGAATACGAGTGTTACCGTTGCCACACCCGCAGCGGCTTCTATAATAGCAGAATCTAATGTAATCATAACGCCCTCGCCACCGCCAATTATCGCACCTGAAGGTGGTAAAGCGATACCAACTAGTGCGAATCAAAGAACCTCTGGTGTTGGAAATATTCAATCCTCTGCGTCAGCTGCATTTCCTAGTAAGCCGAAGTCGTAGTAGCCGGCCAACCCCCTGCACCAAATGGACCCAGTAATCCGCCAACTCCAGTTGCTTCAGAGTTAGGAGACCCGCCTAGGCGGGTGGCATGAACGTGCACCGTTAGACGACAACAAGGAATGATGAATATATGTATGTTAAATTCGCTCCGAGTCTTTGTACAACAGGATTAGATAAATATATGTACATAACGCAATCAAACGCGGCAGGTGTTCTAGTCAAGAATAATGACCTCTTTGTCATTTTCCGTGATCGACCGGTACGGGAATCTAGTATCAGCAGATAGTGTTGTAGGGAGTGCTGTAGAATATGGCAAGAACCCCGAGCTAAACGTGCTTCCTAGGATATTTGATGACTGGTATTGTAGCACAGACACACTAGCAGCACTTTCATACGCGCTGCCACCGTCATGCACCATTCGTGGATCCATGACAGTGCTCAATTGATACTGTGATGTTGTGGTGCTTCTGTCACTATTTTGAGGGCTGCTTTGACTGAGAGGTTGACTTGCTGATGCCCGCAATTTGTAGTCCTTGAGGGTTAATCTTTTGGGAGCTTTCCGTATTAGTGCGTGTTGGGTTTCGGACTCAGTTGCTGGCACGGGGTTGCTGGTACTATTGCACAACCTTGGGGCCTCCCGATGAGCCTGCATCGTTGATGGCCCATACTGTCGAGGGTCAATAGCGGTGATGTTGTTGTATTCATTCTTGATCGAGGACATGGTTACCTCGGACACCAAAGAGCCCGAAAAGGACGTATCATACGACTGATTATTTGGCACATCGGATGATGCTTGGAGGTTGACACAATCCATGCTATTACTATTTATGGACAAACCTAAATGGGAAAAATTGATAGGAACTACTGTTGGAGGTGGAGTCACAGACCTGCTCCCATTACATGACACCGAGTACGATTCAAGGGAATTATAGCTGTGTTGAGTGACTAGACTAGGCACCGATGCATCTGCACCAAGTATCTGGTTTGAAGGTAGAGGATAATACATGTTGTGAACCGTCCCTGCCCTCGGATTTGACTGGTTATTTTCATAGCTTGCAGATGGAAGAGATACTAAGGTGCTACCAGGCCATGCTACCCTATAGGGCAAAGAGGGCTGGCTGTATATAGTTGGGGCCACATTTCTTTGTTTCTCATTGACTAAACTCGTACTACTCAACTTTTTTTGTTCCGAAATATTTACAAACTCGGGTACGGGAGACGGATAGGGCTTGTTGGCTTCGGTTTGAGGGCGGCCTTTGCTTAAGACGCAACTGCTACTATTACTAGGAGCCTTGGCTTCTAATATTTTGCGAACCGGTACTGGCCCTTCATAATGCGGTTTAGGCCCAACCTCCGTTCTTAATTCAAGAAGCCCAAAATCCAGCTCAATAACACCGTCAAGAGCGGAAACAAACTCATTAGCGGTAAAACCGGCCAATGTACAGCACAATGATATCTTGATATACCATTCTGCGCAATGATACTGTTTCGGTATTTTCCACCTAAGCGGTTTGTGAGGAAGCTGCTGACACCTTTTAAGAGCCAGATTCAGTATTGCGTCCCCATAGAGATATTGCTGATAGGTGGGTGCTGCTTTGATCGTGTGAAGATATGGTAGGGACGTGGCAAAGTCACTCATGACGGAGTATAGATCGCAGCCTGCCAACGTTATACACTGAAGATTTGAGCAATTTCTGATGACATGGTGATGATCAAAGTTGGTGCTTGTTTGAATTGGTGAATAATCCAGTCTTAAATGACTGAGTTGTTTCCCATGCATTTCTATGAACGTATCAAAGAAATACGGCTCGGTGTATTCGAAAGGCAATGCCAGTTTTCGCAGTGCCGGCATTTCCCCTTTCAGGAAATCATATCTGTAGTCCAAACTGATCTGTTTTTCCAGCTTGAGTCGCAATACCTTGATTGTTGACGCATGATGTCCGATGAACGCATTCAGATCCGCTAGGGTTATGTTGGTGCAGTCGATGATCTTCAGGGTTCGTAGGGTTGGCGGTCTCGCTGTGATACTTGACTGAGCGGTTTCTGTAGTCGTTGGTGTCGCATATAACGATTGGAGATCAGCGGGTCGACAGAAATTGACGCCCTTCAATCTCAAATGTTTAAGCGGTAGTTCGTGGAGGAGTGTAGAAAGCCCGTTTAGTAGACACCTGCAAGGAAAGACAAAAAAAAAGCAAAAGCGGATGGATCAGAAATGATGTCAAACAACAGAGTAACTAAATACGCTCCAGCACATACCATTCCAAATTGAGCGAAGTCAAAGAATGGTTCGCAATCAGGTCTATCCAACAATCATGCAATAGCATCCGCTTCCCACTACCAAGCCATCGGATGCCAATATGTTTCACATTTCTCAAAATCAGCTTCATGGTGGTCTCAAGCAGTCGGACTTGGAGAAGTGGTGGTGATTTATCCAATAGCATTTCGATACTACGCAACGCTGGGGTTTGTGAATGCAGCTTTTTCCATACTTGGGCGTTGAAGTGATATTTTTCGAAAGGATAACATGTAATATGGCAGAGTTCGGACGCGGAGGGTAAGTTTATGGCAAGGTTTCGATGCTGATCGGGGATGGTGAGAGATATCAGTCTTGTCGCCTTTTTCACTATGGCACTGCATTCTTGAAAACTAGTTGAAAAGCGAAGCAATTGTAATTATGGTCCCAATCAGGTCAAAAAGGGACAAGTTATACCTCAGCGGTTCACAGGCATGCAAAGCAGCCAAGTCCAAGATCAGAATAGATCTCAAGGTTGGTCGACAGTCTGAAGAGTGTAGTTGAGACCTCATGTGGGCCACGAACTTTTTGATAACATTGGCCCTGGTCGCAGCTGACGTTGATCTTGTAATTTCCTTGATGGTTTGCAGCGGGTTCCGATATATGATGCCGGTGACAATGTAATTGAGGTCATCATTCGTTAGGGACAGCGCAAGACGGTCTTTGATGCCTAGATACGATATGGCTTGTCGCCAGGTTTCGGGCGTCAGCGGCTGATGATGAGAGGAAGTGGATTTGTCAATAGTCCTTGCTTGGAGAGGGAGAGACGGAACCGCACTGATTGACGTGAATCGAATACGCCACCTGTGCGACTTACCGTACGAGAGCCTAAGATTTCCATTCCAACCGCGATCCTCGGGAACAGAGTAGCCAATGAACCGCCGTATCACACTCCCACGATCCGTGCGAACCTCATATGGACAACGCCTCACGTATGCAAATAATGAATGACGTCAACAACCTCGTCCCTGGGATTTGAACGATGACGACTAGGACTACGCGCCAAACACCACACGCCCCATGTCGCAAGGACTTGGAAGCTAAGCGGGCGTCGTGACTACGTAACAATAGATTCCGCCTCTGCGCGTCACTGCTCAATCCTTGTACAGCAAGGGGTAAGCTAGACTGCAAAATCAAGAGTCTCCATGACAATCCTTGCAATATCTTCCACAGATGCCATGGCTCCAATGCCAGTGTCACCACAAGCCAGAGTCTTCGATGTGGGCGGTATAACTCTGTATCCCAACTCATCAGTCAGTATACGCAAATGCTTGGCCGTAAAGTGGTGATTCCACATAAATGTGTTCATAGCCGGACAAACAATGACCGGCCGTGATGGTTCCCATGCTCGTAATATGCATGTCTATACCCTGAAATGTTGGACCTTCGAAAAAATTCAAGATATGTGCAGTGGACGTACTAGGAAATTGTCTGATAATCCATTGGCGAGTTTGGCTAGTGTGTTCGCATCTAACGGTGCGATCACCATCAGGTCAGCCCAGTTACGTAGATCTATGTGCAAGACTGGATCAGATATCCTCTGCCATGCCTATGTTTATAGACCAAAATGAGATTTGAATCATGGCATTTTTCCACGTGACATCACCTTCCATTCATCGGCATCCGTCAAGACCTCGGCAGGACGACATTCATCGATTTTGAAAAAGTGCAGAGCCCGCTCCGTGGCTACTATTCGTATGTCTACTCCAATTTCATCATGCTACGGGTGACATGCAAGTCACTCCAACGGACAACCAATGTCTCAGCATCACGGCTCCCGACTTGCTCGCTGGATTAAAAAAAGGAGACATGCCTTGATGAGGTCCAAGAGTGTTCTGACTAGCAGCGGTATCTTTATACTGGCTACACTCCCAGTTGCTCCGATAAGTATGTGTTTTGGACGTATTGACTGTGTCGATTCCGAGGGATATAGCTGCTGGATACTGCCTGATACATGGCTGCCTCGGCTGATAGGAGCGCCCGTTGCCAGTGTGGATGCACTCATTCCGAAAATAACACAATAAACAGGAGCGGAAGGGGGCTGGCCTGCTTTATCACGGCGATCACGTGTTATGTCACTTGTGTGTGTGTGTGGACGTGCCATTCGCGCATTGTAAGCAATGTCAAGACGCATCGCGGGCCTGGCGCCTCGCTGCGGGCCATTCCACGCACGAGATGGATTTTCTCACGTTTAAATGCGACGGAAGGCCGTAGAAGTGGCAAGCCACATGTGACGACATAACACCAGCCAACCTCCCTAACCGGCACATAGAGTGCCACCAGTGAAGCCATGCCCATCCAAATCCTGAACTCTCTTCCACAAAGCCTCGTCATCGTACCGCCAAATGAAGCAACACCATCACATTTCGATACGAGTGATGCATCAACGCCCCTCATCAGACACCATCAACCGAACACCATCCTCGACATATCCCCTCCCATACTCATAACTGCTACAAATGCTAGGATCGGGGGCTCTCTCAAGGGTGACTTGTACATTGGTCAGAAGTGGGTCTTTTGACAGTTGACACCTTGTCCGAAGCTTAGCTCTCACATCACCCCCACCCCCAATGGTAGCAAGATATACTTCTCATCGTCTTTGCAAACTTTGTCTATCGACTATCTGAATATCATCGTACATGCTATATCGAGGAGCGGCGATCGAGTCCTGATCAAACCACACATCTATTGTCAGTTCGACGAGAATATTTGCCATAATATTCAAGATGGTGATGGAAATGCCTTGAGCACGAGCATTGGTAGTTGTAGCAGTCAACAGGAGGAGAAAAGTGCCGAGGATGAACAAGACCAAGATGACGACCAAGTCACATATGAAATGAGGATTGTACCGGATGATTCAGATTCATGTACGTCCCTACATCATGTTTTCGTCCTCCTAGCTCCTGAGATATCACATCGACCCCCTAGTGGACGCGCTCTTTCAAACAATGTCAGAATGTGCTTCCCTTCATCCAGACCCAACCCTCGCCGAAGAAGAAGACACAATGCCAGACTTCATGGATCCAGATGCAGGCTGGGTATTCGCTTCCGATGACCAACATGGTCTAGGTTCCCAGAATGGAGTGCATCGGTTTGCGCCATATTACATTCCGAACCACCATCCAACTACTGATACCAATGAAGAAGCGGAAATGATGAACGCAGCTATGCAGCATATACAAAATCGGTTTGATGTACCAAGTGGGTATGTCGAGGATGTGATTGCCAGTACAACTAGCGGCAACGGCAGAGAAAATGATTGTAGCGATGGTGACGGGCCATATGAAGATATAGCGGATGATATGCAACGTTGAGATGCTGTAGTAATATGTTTATTTATAGAACTTATACGTTCGCTGCGTGTAAGCCACCATCTAGTACGAAATTATATGTCTAGGAAGGAGGGGCGACTTGATGCGTGCCGAATTCGAAACCAGGGAGATCAGCGATATGATTATGTGAGTCTCCAGCATCAACGCTGTTCTGGCATCCATGCCCTCGAGTGTGCCGTCTGTGCGTTTGACCTGAGCGCAATAGTCAGAACAGCAGTGCCAGATTGTAATCGCATGGACCTATCACTGCCATAATATTGATTCAGTCTTCGTCTCCACATCGTACGTACAAACACACAGTCATAACTCACCTGCGTCAAATCACTTCGTAAACGGGCTTGGTGGAACGGTCCATGTACATGATTATCGGAGTCATTCCCCGAAAGTCGCAAAGTAATACATGAATGGGACGCTGCAACTTCAATCCGTCACAATGATATATACTATGCAAATGGCAGAGTTACGCAACACATTGAATGGCCTGAATGTATGACATGTTGCTGCGTTACCACATCCTACAAAATAAAGCCGGACAGCATCATCCCACAGCTCTACTTAGCTGTACATTGCAACCATTATCTCTGGTGGATGTGGACCTTGCTTCGGCATCGCTCCGGCACGGGAGGGCATAAGAGGCACAACAACAAGCCGCTACAAGCGAAGACATACCTCCTGGAATGTCGAACATCATACTATGTGGAGAAATGGCATATATTCTAGCTTCACGTATGCCTGATTTTTTTTTATTCTCTATTTATCAAATACTATGTTTGCGAGGCAATTCACAATTCTAAAGAGATTGATCATTCCTTAACTTTACTTGCTCTAAAACCAACTATTTACTTCTCAAAGCTTCTAACTTGGCAAATTGCCGTTCCAATCTGGAGAAAGCCTACACATGTAACGGTACGGTCTCAGCGCTTATATGGGTATTGCACTTTAAATGCAAGCCTTACCTCACGCTCCAGCTGCTCACTGAACGTATCCAACTCATCCACCTCATCATCCATTGATGCGCCGGTGAAGGTATCATCTACTTTGTCATGGCCGTCCCAAGCTAATTCTGGACCTTGGCCAGTGAGCTCCGCGGCAGTGTCTGACAAGAATGAGTCAGAATCCAAGAATGGATTGCGTTCACTTTCGACAGCTATATTCATCATGATGAGTGACCATTCTTGAAGTTGCTCTACCACCTTCCCTCGTAAACAGCACTCAATATACCTTTTGTTCTCACTGGTACAAATCTCTTCTTTAGCAATTCGCCCTTTTTCAAGGATTCAAGCTGGTGCAATTGTCTTGAGAATCTTGACATCTGAAAATAGAGGTGAGGACGATACGGAGTCAAATCTAGCTCACACAACCAGGTGTTCCAATAATTCGATACCTACCGTTCTTGGATTTGCCGCGTTCGACGTTTCTTCTGGTGATGGCGAAATTGTACGGACGCCTGCTTCCCCTTGGCCTGTCCGCATTTCTTCCAGTAGAGACGTAGTTGGAGGGGGCACATCGATAAAACCTGCAATTTCAGGCATAGCGACAGCAGAAAGATCAGCATTTGTAGCTATATGATTATGTGACGTGGCTGATTTTGAGGATTCGATGGATTGCGACATCTCTAACACGATTGGCTTTCTTGCTGGCGGTTCGGCTGCCAGTACAGTGTCCTTCATATAGCTGGCATACAAGGTGTTTCGTTTGTTGGGCAACCTTTCTGGAGTAGGTACTATTCTGCGTGGCTCCGTATTTTCTCGTCGTGCTTGTAACAATTGCTGCATTTTTGTTAAGGTAGACTCCACATGTTGCAATTCATGAGATTCTACGAGCCTGCCCATGAGCACAAGTAATTTCAGTGAAAGCGGGGGCTAACACAACGCGACCAAAACGGCACAGGAAGGTCAGACACCTAACTTACCTATCACTCTCATCGTACACAACAAACAGAACAGAGTCGACGTTTTGATAGGCGTCCATTGTCTTGACGTTTTCCCACTCAAATGACATCCTCAAGTAATGAGCTGCCTCAGCAGTTCGGTCAACCGCTGCTGAATGACCCACCAATGTTGATGTGGTCATTCTTGCATATGTCAAGCCCATTAGACCAAATACCACCTTGCGACTGTGGTCGTCTAATGTTTGCCGAGTACGTGCCACGGTTGATGATCCGCGATCTGAATACGGAGCTCGCACCAAACCACGTAATTCATGAATGGCTTGGTAATAGTCGCCATCGTTCAAAGTACTGGATGTAGTGCTAAAGTAGGGTTGTTGCGGGTAGCTCTATTGAATGCAATATGGTTAGCGATGAAAGAACAAGCCTATGACCCTCGAAACCAACCGTATGCAATAAATGATTTTATACCTTGCCAAACTTGACCAATAACGTCCACCAGAGTGCAATCTGACGGGTACTAGGTCGCCATATGTTCAGTATCTCGGTAGCAAACAAGACTTCCTTTGTTGACGATACCGCTCCAAAATGTCTGGCATGTATAAATCGGCATGTCAAACAAAATAATAGATATCCCTCGATATCAGCAATGGTCGGTCGTGGAAATCGTGTAGGTCTGCTCGTGTACTAGATTGAGTGATGGTTTAAACCCCCAATGACTTCAAACGAAAATTAGTGGGACACGCCTGTGGGTTCTCAGCAAGTCTTGGAAAAACTTCTCGTAACCATTTCCGTATGCTTCCTTCAGACAGATGCCAGCTGGCTATATTCAATATTCTGCCATCACGTATGTTATCAGTCTTTGTCAGCGTTTAAAAAAGTTCACTCTCACCTCTTGAAGTCCCAAGGGTCTTCAATAAAGACAGTCTTATCTGCATCATTCACCAAATCAGGATTGATCAAACCTCTGACACCATGATTCTCTTGAGACACAAATTCTACTGAAGGCAGTCTAAATTCGATTGTTTCTAACTGCGATGGAGTTCTGAATGGCAGTGCAGTCGCGTCGTTCTGGTCTATCCAAGCAGAGTCTAGCGAAATTACCATAGGAAGTAGAATATGTGATAAAGCACTGACGCGATCGCATGAGCTGTATGCTACTGGCGGCTCCGGACAATCTAAGCGTTAGTAGCATTGGGTGAGCTAGTCATGAACCGTGAATCGATCAAGCTAATACATGATCATAAAATTAATCCTACGAACGCACATGATATGCTCAGCTTGACATCATTATATAGCTTCTGTAGCATGGCACGATGCGATGATAGGTCAGTGAGTTTGACGGATGCGTCTTGAAATGATTTCAATGCACTTTCTATGTCGCAACGTAGATCTTGAGATACATATTCCTGTATTGTACCAAGTTTTTACCAAAATGTGGTGTGGTGTAAAAGCCAAAATACTCACTAGTCGCAGTTTGACCCATTGCTTCTTGGCTTGTTTCGAGTTATGGCCTGATGGTAAGTCTGAGTCCGATTCTTCCACTAGAGCGTGTAGAGCCGCTATATCTTCTTGGACGTCATTTGAGTATCTAGATATGAGTGCGCCTTTAGATCCGGCTGGACTTGGCCTATTGATCGAGCAAATCACTAACCCCGACCCGTTTTGATGTATAGAACAAAGAGCCGCTCTGGCACCAATGAAAAGATGTTGCTCTAGTAGCTCGAGTGGTGAGCAGTCTTCATCAGACAGACCTGCGCGAATGTCATCATAAGTATCACGGACGAATGCTAGCCATCTGAGATCATATGAGAAGCACAGTCTCTTGCTAGAGACGTAGGTCATGGCACTATTTGCATGTTGGCATCAATGAGCACTGGTCGGCATGGAGGATGTAATCAAGGCACAATTAGTAATTCGATAGATGCCTTTTGTGGTCTCTAGTTAGGAGGATTGCCCGTAACAAGAGTATGTGCAAATACGATCTACTCATTGTCTCTTTCACAGAAGCTGTAATCATCACTTCAGATACCAGGGCGGGATTCAACAGTGTATTTTCTATAATCAGATGTACCCAATGTAAGAGAGATATCCGCCTGTGGAACAACCTTTGCTTTGCATACCTCGGGATACCACCGCATTGTAGGCATCAGTAAGGATATCCAAGGCAACATTACTGTAATTACCTCGATTCCATATTCGTAATCTGTTGAGATGAACAAGGTGTGAGGATGTCATCAAAGCAACATAATCACAACGCACCTCTGTATCAACTGTATGGCCTTTCCAGCATATTGACTGGTATTTTGCACCGACTCGGCCGTCTCTGAAATCCTTACACAAATAGCAGATGCTATGTGGGACATGATAAGCTTGTGGGCCCGGGAAGTGGCAGACAACACGTCATACCATCCAATAAAATCTTCTTTGATTGATGACCCATGGCAAGAATTCTATAGCGCATTTCGTAACAGTCAGCTCTGGTAATAACATCGAAAAGGCACTAAAGCGGCCGAGTACTTCTCATAAACCACCACTGATTCCTCGAGTTTGCCCTCGGCAGCATACAGTTCAGCCAACTGCGTGTGAGCCTAGTGTCATGCAGCGATGTCAAGATTTTTTTCTTACAGCTTGATGTTGATGATCGGGTACCTGGACATCATTGGGATCGTAAATGATGAGGGATTGCAGATATCCCTCTTTTGTGTCAGCATCACCTATGACAGCAGCCGTATCATCACTTTCCATATGCGTTGGCGACTATAATTCTGAACACTTGAGCATGTAGAGATCCTTGCATGTGCGGCCTGGTTGATCGCACTCCTGATGTGTGTCAAATCCACGGGCTCACAAGACCAAGAGCATTAAAAGTAGAGACCCCACACTCAACTGTTTTATTATATGATGATCTGCCCAGGTCCATGCTCGTTTGCTGAAGCAGCTCAATGGTGCCGGTACCGACTGTCGTGTTTTGCTGCGGATTTCCGATGACTGGTAATAGATTTCGCCGTGTCCAGATGCCGGGTCCTGACGAACGGATATATAGATACAGATATATATATATATATATATCTGAATATATATGCAACACGGCCTATATGTAGAGCAGTCAGCTGCTGATGCGCAAGACCTCGCGAATCGTCAAAACATCATAAAACTCAACGAACCACACGCTCTTGATGATGACCGATGTGGCGGCAGCAATAGATCCTTACACGGACGATGACCCAGAATACAGAGATACGCCACTCGTCAGCCCTGTTCCACCTCCAAACAGCTCCACATCACGAACACCTCATCAGCATGCAACGGATGAAAGCCGAGGACTGCCATCCGCGGCTGGTAACAATCCCGATATTAACAGTACTACTTCACTTACTTCTTCGAATGCACGTATAACTTCCTCTGATTCCATTGGCAAACGCGTTGAGTCAAGCTCGCCGTCATCGCGGCCGACATTCAGGACTGATCAAAGAGTACCTGAGAAACAGCTGTGTGATTGGCTGGTCAATGATAAAGAAGCTCCGCACTCCAAGGATATGCCATGGCTGAAGATGAAGGTTGAGAAGGCAAGTCCAATGTCTCGAGTTTCTCGCTCCAGATCGCCTGACATGACGCAGCGAGATTTATAGGCCGCCCCTGTTGACTATGGATTGTTCTCAATTCAAGAGCTGTTTGAAAAACTGGCCGATCTCAAAGTCGGAACTGCTGTAGTGCATGACCACTTTAAGCTTCAAAACGTGACATATCATCGCTCTTATAGAACCAACTGGATGCTCTACCTAAACACTACTTCACCCAAGCAAGAACGTTGGCCAATCCGTACGAATCCATCGGTAGAGCTATATTTGTTAATAGGAGTGCGGTCAAGATGGCAAATGTCGATGCTGTGTTTGGATTCACGAAAGAGTTGATCGCGCCACACAAGGTACGTGATTGAGTATAAAAATTGCTTTTGCAACTTACTGATATGCATTTTCTTAGCCGTTTCGCTTTGCGGATTTATGTGCGGGACCAGGTGGTTTTACAGGTGAACACATCATCCTTGCCAGTGGAATCATGAATGTTTACATGCACCAACAGTCTGCATCAATACATATATAGAGTACTTGCTGTGGAGAATCCATCCGGGGCTTGCAGATGTTCGTGGATACGGCATCACGCTTAAAGGTGACGTTGACTTTGCAATTGAAAAGTTTGCGCCGGAAGCCCGTGCGCAACAACGGTTTGAAGCAATATATGGACAAGATGGGACTGGTATGCGGTCTTGTTCGGCCATAATGGCTGTATTGGAACCGGTATTGCTGAACCTTGACGTGTCAATGAAATAGGTGACATTACAAAACCAGAGAACATGCGACGATTTGCCGCGCATATTCAAAAGAGTACTGGTGATACTGGGGTGGATTTGGTTATCGCGGATGGAGTAAGTATGAGCGGGTTACCGACAAGTAATCATATGTTGATGCATCCACGGTCAAAAGGCCTTCTCTGTTGTTGGTGATGAAATATATCAAGAAGTCCACTCGAGCAGACTAATGATGTGTGAAGTTGTGACGATGTTTATGGTGTTGCGTAAAGGTATGCCAAGGGAGTCATACCCAAGTTTCTGATCGCCTGAATTCTCATTCATTAACGATCCTAGGCGGTTATTTTATGACAAAAGTATTCGACACATGTACACCATTCATGGCTGGACTGTTTTACCTCTTACATCAATATTTTGGTATGGTCACTATTATCAAACCTTATACTTCCAGACCCGCAAACTCGGAAAGGTATGGTTCCTCTGGAGCTGTATGTAGCTCTTCAATTGCTCAACCTCCGTAACCATCATAGATACATCATATGTAAAGACCTCAAGGAACGAAGGCCAGCAGTCGTCATACAACATTTACTGAATGTCAACAAGAAGTTCAACGAGTTATCTTCCAAACAGCATGTTACCCCAACCAGCTCAGCAGAAAAATTATCTCTAATACTGTATAAGACCATGATTGATCATGGTATGGAGTTGGTTACTCAGATTGTGGATTTGGAAACCATCATGAAGGATCGGGATTTCGTTGATTTTTTAGAGGGCAAAAATACATCGTAAGTGATATTCCGTACTGACACCGCGTGTCTATTAGTAAGACGTTTTTTTGACCCTGACTTTTTCCGCATTTCAGCATTGCAATGAAACAAAGTCTAGCGTTAGCGGAATTGTTGAAATATGCCTCCGATCCTAGTTTGCCAGCTTGGAATCAGGAAGATGTGAGAAACAGATGCTTGCAAGAATGGGATCTACCACTTGTTGTAAGTCACGCTACACTGTGAGGCAGCCAACTTTGACGTAGGTGGAGTGGAGATGGAGGGCCTTGGTAGTTTGCATCGACCTCAAACTTTGCATTGTAAAATGTATCAACAAGAAGCGCATTTGGCATCATAATATACCCTGCTGTATGTAGTAACCAACCCCTCAATGTGCCATATAGAGAGTGGAACCATCATTGAAGACACTCATGTCACCATTTGAGCCATTCTCTCGCCGTAGTTCGTCTAATTCTCATCATAATCGTACACCACGTTACTCGCACCACCATACACCCCCACCTCCAACTTCCTCAACATCTTCTTACCGACCTCGTCGCAAAAGTGACGCTGAGCCGTCTTCTACACCCTCACCACCTCATGCACCCAGGGGGACTCTTTCCCATCTAGCCGATGTTGATGTGAATTGGAGGGAGCGAGATGTGATCAAGAAAACTCAAGATCGCATTATCCGTCAACAGCAACAGAATGGTGAGTGTGATGACTCGAAGGAGAATTATGGTGAAAAGGGGGGGAGGTGGAGGAGGAAGGCTGAACTGGATAAGAATTGGAGAGATCGTTCTCATTAGTGGAAAGGGGCTTGCGTGTAAATACTATGAATAAGAATGCTTCTAGTTAGAGTTCATTGTACATATTGCAATACATATCTAATCGTAAGAAACTGCAAAACCCGAGGCGTCAAAGTATGCATAGTCGTCATTGAACGCTGGCACATGGTTTTGCGATTGGTCGTACAAATCATATTTCGTTTGGTTCGATTGACACATATCCTCACCAACTCTTTATCAAGGCTTGCTAAAGGCCACCTCCCAAGTCTATGGGACTGCACAGCATACGACTTGTGGTGGATACAACGAATGCGTTGTGAATGCACGTTGTCGACGCAGATACGCTTTGGCGATTCGTCCGCTTATCGTCGGACATCTGTTTAAGTCGGACATATGACGCCATAGATTTGACGTGTGGCGGCCCCTCAGCGGAGGTAATCTCCGACCCCGACATCGTCGATATATAACACAATACACTGATTATCGTCTGCTTTTCGTGTTCTTTCTATGGGCTGGAGAAGGAGCTATTCTTGCCAATAGTCAGGTCATTGTCATATCGAATGCTTGGACAAAATTAGCCTCAGTGCCCTGCCGAGGGAGAAATATCAAGAGTACCGGTCGCTCATTTACTTGAGTGTCGAAGGGAAACTCTGCCATTCTTTCATTGGAAAATTGTCAGATGAATAAAGGATGATATATCCCAACCGATTCACGAACCGTTTCAGAAAAAAAAAACTAAAAGATGGGGAGTCGCCTAGCCGACTGGAACCTCTGACCTGCAGCCTCAAGCCATGATTTCCGGACTGACACGCTTCGCGCCTTTGCATTGCTCTGTTGCCAGCCTCATGCGATTCAGCGTTTCCTAGGACACGTGGTGACCCTCCTGCAAGAACCAACACTTGTCTAGCGCGTCTTCACGGAGGTGGCTAGTCGGCGGCGTACATAATCAGGGGCGGGCGTCCAGATCAACTAGTCTTCATCCACTGATGCCATTACAGACACTGTTACATGTCCAGCGAGAGAGGAGAGGAAATGTAAATATATAAAGATGAGTGAGCTGGAGGAGTGTGTTTGCTCATCATGCATGAAAAATGCGGAGGTGGACTCAAGTGTATTATCAACACTAATGAGCACCAGATCGGAGTCCTTGTGCCCAAGTTATAGAGTCTGTTATGCTTTAGTGCACTTAACTGCATTGCACTGAAGATAACCTGAGTGGACTTGTATGACTTGATTAATGTTGTACTAAGCTCTCTTCTATTCAACAATATAACGTTATGAGAGTACAAAAGGTTTTGAGACGGTGCTCTCTTATATTGTTGAGAGGTTTATGTTATGAGACGATCCATAACAGAGTCAATTAATAGATAAAGCATTTAATAACCATGAGCACATCGGTCATATGCTTCATGTAGTGAGCATCTCAAATCAGCTCCAGCCAAACAGCATGTTGGTATCCATCAGCGGTAGTCATGTAGGCCCCGTCACAAAAATGTGATGAACGTGGGGTACGATTATTTGGTTCACGCGCCTAATGCTGATGCAGGGTTCTGTTCAAGAAATTCCTGCTCTCCCGAGTTCTTGCCAGAATACACGTCGGCAAGAGGGGGGGGGGGTTGCCGACTTTATGGTTTATAGCAGGCAACAACTACGAATATGCAGGAGTAGATACCTGTAGGCTACCTGATTAAAGTAACAGAATAGGCCGGAACAGGAATGTGCCCTGAGCGATCACGTGGTAACTTTTGAAAAAATGTGAATATATAACACAAACCCATCGCAAATACAAAGATACCGTCGTGGATACAAAGGTGAAAAGTGCTAACTTGGTGCTGTATTGTTCAATAGAGGCACGGCACTCTGTTGAGATGATAAGGGCCTGTAGATAGGACTGTATCGTGTTCTAACAGGCATTTCAATATCGGAAGAGTTCCTGGTGAAGGGGTCCAGGGACAATAACGGTTCGTGACGTGTTGCCGTCGGCGAATCGATCGTGCGTGATGCAAATATGCCAGATCCTGCGTTGGGAAGGAGTGCGTCACTTGGCTTGGCCAACAGTAGTTGGTGGCTGTCGGATCGACTTTCCGTCGTCTTTGAGTCCTTGGGAGTTCTCCAATTCTTGACACAGTCGCACAGCTGATTGAAACCGCATGTCGTAAGCCAGACTACCATCAGCCCCGCCGAAAAAGTTGAGACCACCATCGAGCAAATGGTCAGACCATCACGCACTGATCCACCGACTATGAATGACGAGGCTGACACTGCTAGAAAGGTCATCGATATGACTCTGAGGACGGAGCCCAAACAATTTGCATTATTGTCTAGACTCCGATCGTATGGTTTCAAGTAGTAAACCGCAACTGCCCTGTTGTTAACCAGTTGTGAGCATTCATGAAAATGGTATCCTTTCCCCATATGTGTTTGGATGCGGCGCTTACCATATAGACGACGATATAATCTGGACCACAATTTGGACGATAGGAAGCGTGCCAAGGCAGGCATAGCAAATCCCGTCAAGTACAGTCTTGATCAAGGTAACAGCTCCAAAAAAGATCGTTTCCTTTCTCAAATTTGAATATAGGTACGAGAGTCTTGTTTTGAGGACAGGGTTCTCAAACAATTCGTCAGGAGTATACAGTATCACTAGAATATAAATCAGAAAGAGAGTTGGTACCAAATCCAGAGTAACAAAGACAACGGCCGCCATGATCGTCAGCCAAACTGGAGCAACGGGAGTCAACGTCAGCTGAATGATATTTATGATGTTAGCTACTGATCGCCTAACGCTCAATTGCGTTCACACGACTTACTTGATATATACATGTAGCTGTCAACTGCTCCTGACCAATAGCAAACAGGACAATTACGACAGCAATATAATAGTTGAGGAATGATGACCTGAAACTTTTTGCTGCCGGCAAGAACAGCATTGCAAAGTTGAGCACCATGAATAGCGACAGTGCAGCCAACGAAACTGCCACCATCACCAGAATTATACCAAGGGCGACCACGAAGAATAAATGATCAGGGGGGACTCCAACTATGTACGCCCACTTACCCAAACTCCAATTGGCGAGGAATGCTGGTCCTGTATAGTTTGACGAAAAGAGTGTGTTCAAATCCTGATCTCGTTTGTGCAACTGGTCATTGTGGGAACTTGTATCATCACTATCTGACAATAGCACACTTGGTATCCATGATTGCGCAGTGTAAGTGATGTACGGCACTACAACTACTCCAGTGGAAAATTGGAAGAACGAGGCGTAGATGGAGTAGTACCCCGGGGTTGAAACAGTTAACATGTTGGTGGTGGCGAGGGATTGTAAACTGAACATAAGCCCAGCTAGGCCTATACCACTTGCGGCACTGACGGTGGACGTCCCACTGCTGATGACACTAGCAGAGCCGCCCACCGCTGTGATCAGGTTGGTTGCTACTACGGTGGCAACACCGAGCGTTGTAGTTGTGATTGCAAGTGAAGATACGACAGCGGATGAGTTTGAGATTAGGTTTAGTACGGCCTCACCTAGCGATTCGCGAGGGTAGAGATTAACAAAACGGGTCGTGATAATCATCATTGTGGAGATTCATACCAATTGGCGAAGCGGGAGGAGGCACCACCGGTACATACGTTCCATTAGCAATGGCATTTTGTAGCGAGAATACCCACGACCACATAATAGAGCCAGTTTTACTCACGTCCCCTTCAGCAGTCTGTACAGATATTTGCCACGATGAACCATTCGAGCAAGATTCCGTTACAAATCCCAGATTCAAGACTAGGGTGGCCGCATTGTCGGTTGTGGAACTGCTGATGGTCCCGAGACTCCATGTTGACTTTTGGTCTGAAGATGAACAGAACTCGACTAAATTTACATTAAAGGCATTGATTGAGCCGTTGAAGTTGGAGAGGTTGATTGAATAGGCGAATCTATTGAGATTGCTCAAGTTCTGGTTTACCAATATTATATCACGAGGCAATGGTGTCGGAGACGGCGTTGATGCATTTGTTGGAAGGATTGTGCTGTTGCGAATGCCGAATATAAGTTGCAAGGTCTGTGTTTGGTTCATATCGCCTTCAATTGTTGCAATTTGTATCTTCCAAGTTGCTGCAGTCTTGTTGGAACAAGCCTCAGACAGCGAGGTTAGCGACAGGGACAGGTAAATCCTACTATTGGACGCTGAGACAGTCTGCTTTCCCAAACTCCATATGGTAAGACTACCATTGCTGCACTCTTCGCGTATGCTGATACTAAAATTCGCAGTGGTGGTGGTATCGAAATTTGTCAAATCCACAGGGTATTTGGTTGACTCCATGGTATAGACGGTCGCATTCTGTGGCATCGTTATCTGACGATCCACGGAAAGACTAGTGGTATTATAGCTACATTGCGGTGACTAGATGTCAGATACTGCGAGGTAACAGTTTTTTTAGAACAGGAGCGGCAAAACATACATCTGACTGGTGGCTCCCAGGGCTGTCATGTTGATGGTAAGGTAGCATGGGGACCCGGAGCTCCATCCCGAAACGAAGCTAGATAGATTCACGACAGCAGCATTGTTGTTAAAATTACTCGTGGATGCGTAGATGAAATTGGTATATGTAGCTGTGGGCCGAGATCCACGGGCGCAAGCACCGTTTGTCATTAGAGTCATATAAAGGCCCGAGTAGCTCGTGAGGGTGGTGTTGGTATTGACAGTCAACTGATAGTTTTTTGAGGATTGGAGCACAGTGACTGGAGTGCTTGTTCCGGGGGACTGAATCGCAGCACTCGTGATAGGGAGAGAATATCGAAGTATCGATATGCCTAATTGGGATCAGGAGTATGGAGGTACATTGTGGGTACATGGTCGAGGTTTAGATGATGAAAAGGAAGCAGGATGTACCCGAGACGGAATAGGACAGAACCTTGCCATTGGTAAGATTGACAGAATATGTGAATGTGCAAGAAGCACACGGGAGATCGAAAATGAACGTTGCGTTCACATAATTGCTGTCGCTTGTTACGGCAGGAGACAAGTGAAGCACTAGTTTCCCAGAGGGGTCTGAGATATCCAGAGAAAAATTGCTGCGTTTAGATTCGTTGCAGTTGTGGGAATAAGCTCTATAGCGGGTCGACAAGAGAGTTAATAGGTATGCAATCCCTGAAACTGTGAATTGCGAGGCTATAAGATAACAGTATACGTACGATACGGTATAGTTTATGCCGACCTGTAGAGCCTGGTTAATCGGTATGGCAGGCTGTGTGATGGCGAGGGAATCTAGGCTACAATCGGCTCCGGCGACTACGGTCAGGAGGTCGGAAAGCAGACATGGTATCAATAACAGAGCAAGATGCATTTATGTGAAGCCGCTCTTGCGTTAGTTTAGGCTAGGCGGCCTTTGGACAAATGCTGATGGTCGGGTTGGTAACCAATACCTGCGCCGGTGCTGCGGAGCTCAGTGGGCGACCGATGCATCGTGCGAGCTGGGAGCTGGGAGCGAGGCATCTTCATGATGGGCATTCTTCACGACCGGTCGTTACGTAACTGGCGCTACAAATAGTTGGCGACCAAGAAATGTGCGAGGTGGCACTGCTTGCAGCTCCTGCACTGGCACCCGCTCTGGCTCTGCTGCAGTCCATGGGATGTGCATGTTTACACATCAATGCGGTCAAGGCCAATGAAGTATCAATCATCACGTAAGTAGCAAACGGGATGATCCGCAGCACCCGCCTATACCGCCATGCGGCCATGCATGCAAAGACTCCCGTCCGGCGTCAGATCATATCAAAGGGGAGCATTGTATCCGCTGCCACTACGACGGCCCCGCCGAGTGTCGACCCATTCCGCCACCCCGCCTCTACATGTCAGTGTATGCCCTATTCCAGTCGTCGTGCTTACAGCAGGCTCTCGTCAGGTCTGTACTGCTACTATACGAGGCCTCTGCATTTCCCCGCATCAACTTGCCATCTCTTGATGTTTTGATCAACCCACATGCCATATAGAGCGGAATACAAGAAGGCCACAGCTGATCACCAAACCACCCCGCCGTCGCCTGATTCCAATCAAGCACCGTCCATCGCCAGATGCCTGTCAACAGCTCCCACCACAGGTACCAATGGACGTCAAAGTGGGCCTGGATGGTGTCTTGAATCATCCCGCATTAGTCGTCGCTCGGCAATTGGAAATGCTGAATCTATTTATTGGCTATGAACAGGCAAACAAGTACGCCATCAAAACCCCTCAAGGCCTAGATATCGGATTCATTGCTGAAGAAGAAACGGCCTTTACTGGCATTATAATGAGGCAGATATTGCGAACTCGAAGACCCGTCAAAGCTGTCATACTAGATGCCGCTGGAAACATTGTATTGAAAGTCTCTAGACCAATCAAGTGGTTTCTCAACTCGAAACTCTTCGTGCACGATGCAAGCGACAATTTGATTGGTGAAGTGCAGCAAGTCTGGCACCTGTGGCGGAGAAAATATGATGTGTTTCTGGGCAAGAAGCAATTTGCTCACATTGATACCGGCTTTTGGGGCTGGGACTTTTTTTTGCGGGATGAAAGTGCCCGAGTATTTGCTGCTATTCAGAGGTGCGCTACATACTGCTCTTTGCCCCTGATTCAAAGAGACTTTGACGACATCCGTTTCCCCTCCCCCCC
>QEAN01000266.1:12297-27547 GCA_006535955.1 Synchytrium endobioticum | reverse complement strand
CGCCCGAGCTCTACAACCGCGGCGAGCTCCTCGACGCCATCCGCGACTGTCTCGACCGCCGCGAGACCCTCCGCCGCACCAACATCGCCCTGCAGGCCAAACTCGCCGAGTACTTCCGCCGCAGACGCGCCGAAGACTCCCGCGAGTCCGAGAAATCAACCACCGACTACGAGACCCGCTACGCCGCCTGTCTGGCCGCCATTGCCGAGATGACCGACAAACGCGCCCTGCATTCTGCAGCCCATACCAAAACCGTCGCCGACCTGACCGCCCGCCGCGACGCGCTCATCCTCGACTCCGAGACCCGCGCCTCGGAATTCACACTGTACAGGCGCGCCGTCGCCAGAGACTCGGAGAACTCGCGCGACGGCTCCTCCATCCCGCCCAAGCAGATCGATGCCTTCGAGGCCCTCGCCGCCAGAAAGAACATCGACGTGTCCGCCGTGCAGCTCGAACACATCCGGCTCAAAAACAGACTCAAGCGCTGCGAAGTCGCCCTGAAGCAGCGCGAAGAGCTGGCCGATGGCCTCCATCTGATTGATTTCGAGCAACTCAAGATTGAGAATCAAGCCTACAACGAGAAAATCGAGGAACGCAATGAAGAGCTCTTGAAACTCCGCAAGAAAATCACGACCGTCGTCCAAGTCTTGACCCACGTGCGCGAAAAACTGCAATTCGTCCAAACCGAAAACAGGAGTCTCGCGTCCCAGATGTGTGATATCGACGCCCTAGTCTCTGCCCGCCGGGATGTGCTCCCTTTGCTAAAGAGGAGACGGGAGCAACTGAAACAGAATGGTGCCGAGTTGAAGAACAAGCACGGCTTGCTTGGGAACCATGACTTGCTGCGTGACCATGAACTTAAAGTGGTATGTCTATTTGTTCTATCTTGTTATCTCATGCATGGTATACATATACATATATATATTGACATGTGCTGTGTAGGACGCGACGGAAAAGATTTCGCAAAAACTGCAAGAGCTGAAGCAGCGCCATGACAATCTGAGGTTCGAGCTGCAAAAAGTGAAGCGGGAGCTGGCGAAACACCTGATCTTGAAACAGCATCAATACTCTGTACCCTCCTAGTCTATATTCAGTTTGTGTTTTTCTTGACCCGACAAATGAATGATCTCATCAAATATACAGTTGCGCCCCTATTGTGTGTTGAGTAGACACTACTGGCCACATTGGCGATGATCAAATTACGCCATTCCAAGATTCAATCGCCTCATCAAATCATGATGACTTTAGTGCGTGCGCGAATATTCACGTGTTCAATACGATGTATATACACTTGTACCCCCTACTCATCCCTAAAAGTACCACTACATAAAATACACAAAAATTGCATCTAACTACATTGACCTAGCAAACACACACCCCTCAGAGTCCAATAGTCCGGATTCGTGTTCGTCTTGAGCTCAACATCAAAGATATAATTCAAATCCGTCCGTCGCGGTCTATAACGCATGAGTTTGTCTTAGTCTTCAAAACTACTCTAGAATTACCTCTTCTAACCGCACCTCTTGTATACAGGACATCTGTAGAGTTTAGGATCCGGTTCGTCGTTCGAATTGATTGCGCTTATGTGTATGACGGGCATAGCTTGATAAATCACTTTGGGTTGCGATTCCGTCAGCCGGATATTCTTTCGATCCCAGCCTGCACCCTCAATGAAGAGACCGTAAATGTAAACACCTTCACTGGGCGGTGCTGTAATGTCTTCCTTCATTTGCTTCATGACTTCGGATGTCAACTATGTTGCATGCAAAGTCAGCCACTCATGTCGCATTCACTCAAACACACAAAACTAGGTGACTTACTCGAACATTGTCAAGAGCCCATCCTTGCGCACTATGAGCACGTGTAATCTCTTGCCGAATAGCAGTCAAGAAACCCTGCGGATTGAAAAAGCCAGGCAACCAAAACACATTCGGTCTCCCTTCATTCAACCATGTCGAGAACTGGGCTTGCCGATTAAGCAACTCCGAAAACCACAATCCGAACGTCGACGATTGCCAAGACACCTTTGCCCACGAGTCTGGCACACTAGCATCATACAACGCATCCAACGCCTGTTGCAGCCCAGCATTCAATATAATGGTGCCGTCAATAGCCAGTTTCAGATTGATCAGTGTTGACCGGACAAGGGAAATAACAATCTGCATACGATCGATTTCTTGACCCAGGAAAATATTAAGGGGTTTCATGGCACCCTGCTTCACTAACGCGACCCTCGTCTTGTTCTTGTCAAAGTCTTCAGGTAATTTTGACAAGAGATCGTTCGCAAGACGTTTGACTGCATCTTCACGGGTTTCTCCTGACCCCGTGTTACTATCCTTGGGTTGGATTGACAAGATGGTATCTAGCAAGGAATGAGACGATTTAGCACCTACACTCACAAGTGGAAACAAGCCAGTTACATACCCAACATTCGTTGAGACTCCTTTGTTTGACAGGAAATGTCTGCATTCGGATGCAGTCCAAAAGCATCAGGGGTGTCACTAAGCGGCAGATTCTCAATGGATGATCTATACTCCTCCACACTCTTCAATTGTGGAATTGTATAGCCCTTGTAGAAACAGAAAGCTTCCTCAAACATGTGGTCACCAAACCACACCTTGCCATATGTAGTAAGCAATCGTCTAAGTTGTCTATTGTGAGTCACACCAACATACTCCCTCAGCACGACGACCCTTACCGGTCAAAGTCATCAGTAACACGACCGCCGTAATGTACTTCACAAAACATATATCTAGCAGTCTGCCACGAGATTGGTGCCTTGGGCGCCAATTCGTCCACATGGTTTTGTACAAATTGCACTGACGCGGCCAAATCCGACTGGTTGAACTCATATGGAATATTCCATCCCAACGGCCCAAACTTTCGACGCTCTTGCACCACAGAGTGTAAAAAGGCGAGACCATATAACAATGGTTTGTACTGCGGGCGACTAGACATATCCAGCATGTCTTGAGTAAACCAGTTGTACGTCCGTTTCAACCCGGCCTTGATACCCTGCGGCGGCTCATTGGTGAATTTGATGGACATTTGCAAGAACGTGATAGGAAATTTGGTGGTTACGTCTGTGGTAATCCATAATCGGAATTTGTTAGAGATACTCTCGGTTTCGGTAATGGTGCTCAGCAACTCGTCCATGAATGGAATGCCCAAGTGGCAGTTTTGTAACAAGGCCCAACCACCTTGCACCATGAACGTGGACAAGAGTTTTCTAGCATGCACCTCTTGTCCCTGACCCATGGAAATGGCCTTGATGTCAATCTTGTGCTTCTTTGACAAGTTCTCGATATCCGCAGATGGATCTGAACCTTGCGACAACAAACAGATCATCGGAGTACGCTCATCGGATTCTTGTAGCAACCCATCCAAATCTAAAACCTGGGATTCTGCATACTTAATTCCTAAAGATGATGCAATATACTGTTTGGCCATCATCACGGTTCGGTCTAGGATCCACGATCGCACTACCAACAACCTTCGGAAAGTATCCAATGATGTCTGGTACCCAGCTGGCATAACATCGTTCTCCGGAGCATCCTTTTCATACCACGCACGCCATGCCTTTTCATTCTTAGTCACTTGGTTCAGTATATCACCTAATCCCGGCATCTTGCTTAACGATACCAAATTCAACCATGTCATGTCAGGAATCCAATTGAATGGTTTCTTGGTTACAGCATTGATATCCAGCGCAGCACCACCCTTGATGAAGCATCTAAACTCCTCATGAGTGATCTTGCCAGCTTGAATGTCAATCTTTAAGGCCAGCAGCAACACAAACATGACTTTGTGGATCTCATACAGTCCCCGAGACACATACTGAAAGGATCTGAAAGTGCCATACTCGATAATGTTCTGGATACGTTTGGACGGGATTGGCGATGGTGCGCTCCGCTCCATAGATTCGTCAAACAGCTGCAAGAATTGACGAAGAGATATCTGATACATGGGATTGACCATCGACATTTCGGCAATCAAGAAATAAATGATACTTCCACGGGTGGCTACTGGTCGATATTCTTCACGTGCGACACCAATCTTCTTTTGAGTTTCTGCTGCAATGACCAGCTTCTCATTAACTTCCTCAGCCGTGACCTTGGTTACTGCCAACACCTCAATAAGAGACTCATCATCGACCAAAGAGCCTTGCGTAGATGTCAGACGTTCGAGCAAATCGTCTTCGAGTTTTTTCATCTTCTTCTTGTTGGAGTTGACTTCTTCCATCAATTTAGCTCGTTCGGTTTCCAGTTCCTGCTTTTCTCGAAGAATTACGCGACCCAGCAACTGCTCTTCAAGACCTTTAGATGTGACGGTGAAATCTATGATGGAGCATTTGGCGTAGACTTCAGGTGTATAGTTCGGATTTGCTAATTTGGTGGTTAGAAATACTTGGAAGCCATCCATCCAATCAATCTCCTTATCACCCATGATAACTTTGAAGCCACGACCTGCTTTGATCAAATTACGTTCTAGAATATTATCTAGGGTAGGATCTAAAGCCTCTTCTACGTCTTCAATCAATAGAGGTCGGCCCTGCGAGATACAGTCTTCCACATGTTGACGGAAGTATTTATGTGTCAATGTGGTTATCTGAAGGCGGTTATTGGCTTCTCGAGATTTGATCCATGCTTTTCCTTGCGTTTGTGGATCGATAAGCAGTGGGTACCGAGTACCACGTGTGACAATGATACCGTTTTGGGTAGACAATTCATCTGTTGGTAGGCCTTGAATGTTCCACTCGCCAACAGTGGTATTGTCTACGAGCAAGCCAATGACATCCAAATCCTCTGTGTTTGGGATCTTCCTTCGGACCATTTCCTTCTTCCAGTCATTCATTAACTGAACACGGAAGATATTATTGAATGGACCAGAGTAAGACAAAAACGCTGTGGCTAAAATTACGTCACCAACTAGTCGTTGGATCTGCTCTGTAAACATCTTAGACTGAATGGTCCAACGATCCTTTTCACCCTTCAAACCAGAGATAAGAGCTGTTGCAGCAACCATCTTTCGTTTACAACTATCGGCTGTAGCTTGCAACGTCTGTTTGTTACCAATGGCTTCATTATATTTGGCTTGGAATACATCCAATTCTGCCTGCTTCTCATCCAACTGTGCCTGAGCCTTATTCAAGTCACTCGTAGCAAGAGACAGTTTATATTCCTAGATAGCGCACCAGTCAGATTTTTAACTATCTCAAAACGCAAGAACTACTCTCACTGTATACATACTGCCACGATCAAGTTCGCTTTCAACGGAATGACTTGCTTGTTGATGCTGTAGTAGAACGACATAGCTTTGGTCCATGATGCCAAACCAGCGACATCGGCAGAAACCTTTTTAGCACCTTCTAAATTAAAATCCGGCATGTCTAGATACACTTCCAACAATTCTACAGTTTCACCATTGATTTCATCCTTGGAAAAATTCATCAAGGAGGACAAGAAATCAGATGCTGACATCAATTTCAAAGATTCACTCCATGATGGTTTAACACATGGCTTTTCTGGATCCTGTGTGACCGTATCGATTTTACGCTTCATCAACAGCCCTACACAATCCATGATACGCATCACCAAGTGTGGTGGTTTGGCCAGCTTACGAACCGTAGCAATATGAGCAGGTTGAATCGAGTTCAAAGCGTTAGCGGCTTCTTCCAACGCTGGTTTAGCAGCTTCTAATTGACTTTCGGCCACAGCTTTATCAGCTTTGATGGTATTAGCAATGGCTTCTGCCTTAGTCTTGACCTTTAACACAGAATCCTTGACTTGTTCAGCGGCAGCGGTCGAGGCTGTGACGTCCGCCAGCACAGCGTCTGCCGCTTTGGACGCTACTGCTAAATCTTTCTCCTTAATCACCAATTCGTCTTGAAGCACTGCTACAGCTTTACTGGCTTCAACCAACTTGGCCAGACCCATGTTCATACGATCAGCCAAAATACCAACTTCCTTTCGTTTCTGGGTGTACAACGTTTTGTACGAGTTGAGGAACGACAGGTACGACTTGGGAGTGACGTGGGTACGGCGTCGAAATTGTGTAAAGTATGTATCACACGCGCCGGCTACAAGATCGTGTACAAATGCCATGTGGTGTACGACATCTTTTCTGACCTGTTCGGTGCTAACTATTTCTACTTCACCCAAGAATTTCTCAGCGACAGCTCTCAGAGCTTCGTTGGGCCATCTGTTGAACCAGTCCATGGTACACCCAGAGATCAGACCTGGGAACTTCAAGGATCGGTTTCGGAATTTGTCACCGACTGGTGAAAAGCACAACACAACGTGGAGATTGGCCTTGACTCGATCGATAAAGAATGCCCACAAGTTTTCAATGGTATCTATCACATGTGGTCGAGCCTTCTTCAGAGCCCCTCTCAAATCAGATCCAATGGCGATGATTTCATCCTTCGCAAACAAATTGGTCACTTCACCGGAAGTCAAGATGTTGTTGATGTAACCCAAGAAATTCTCTTCCTTGACCTCGTTGTCGGTAAAGATAAACGTGACGGACTTGCCTTGCGCACCTGCTACTTTATACATGTTTTTCAAATCTTCCATCAGATTAGTGGTATTATAACTCTTGGAGATTTGAATTTGAACTACTTGCGATTTGGCAATAAAGGCAGCCAACTTTGTCAAGGATTGTTTACCAGATCCACCAACACCGACCAACAGCGCATTACCACGAGCTGTCCTAATGATACGAGAAATACGTACAATATGACGCATAGCATCTTCGAACAATACCAAGTCCATCTTTGAACCACGGATCGTCTCATTGTATTGACGCATGTAATCAGTCAACTTGTTTCGTAGAAAGTCGAATGACGGTATCTTTTCATACACTTTGATACTTTCTGGATCAATTTCGACTTCTGGATCGTCTAACTCGGGCATTTCTCGTAAGAAATCGACAAAGTAGCTCTTGGTACCAACTGCTTGAGCATAGTCGTCACCGAATTCCTTGGCTACAATACTAACCATCGTCTTGGCGAACCAGTCGGTATCCTCGCTGTTTACAAATCGATCTGGAATGACCCGAGAACATTCGTGCTCCCACAAGTTCATGAGTACCTTACTACTATTGATTACCTCAGATTTGGATACCAACATACCCTCAACGATACGCGATAAGTCACGCAAGTTGAAGATATAGTGGAATTTAGCTGGCGTAGGCAACATTTTGGTCTTGGTCAATTGCCATAAGCGACGAGTCAATCCTGGTAATTTGGCTGCTAGCGAGATCACATCTTCTGAGAATCCTCTAGCACTATTAAAGTGGCCTTCTAACATGGTGCCAAAAATCTTGTCGACAGAAGCTTCGGAGGGAATCGTACAGTTGAAGATTAAGAATTGACGCTTCAACCTAGCTGGAATGTCGTTTCTACCACCACCTGGGTGCATCATAGCACCAGTGAATTGCAAGTCTACAACACCTGTCCAGTCACCTGATGCAGAACGTGGTATTAGATATACATCATACGACGACATGAAGACAAAAGGAAGAGAAATTATACATACCAGGACGATCGAGTGAGTAGAACCCTTGCCATTCCATGAGTTGACGTAACAACTCAGCAGTGACTTGGTCACCCCATTCGTTGATTTCGGGCATGTTTATATCATCAATAAACAGAATCATCTTCTTGCCAGCGGGTGGACCATAAGTAGATCCCATTCTCTTATCCAAATAGGATTCAACAGTACGTTGGAATATCATGGGCGTTGTGGCAGATGAGAATGACAGATTCTTATTGAGATGAGTATCTGGATTCAGTTTACCCAAGTATTTACGAATGGTAACAGTCTTGGCGGTACCCGGCTCACCAATCAATAGAGCTGACCTACCCTGCTTGACTACGGCGTCCATCAAGAATTCAATACGTACGTTATCAACGGTCGGGATAATGATGGACGAGAATTCTGGTGTAGTGTCTACTGGGTATGACCAATTTGGTACCTTCTGACGCCAGTGCGACCATTGGCCGGATTCATTTACAAAGTACTCATAAACGGTATCAGCCGTGGATGCATCGAGTGGTGGATATTTTAGGTTGGGTGCCTTATCCATCAAGTACATTTGCAACTTTTTCCGTTCGTCCAATTCCAACAGAGCACCTACACTCCAAAAAAGACAGAAGATATACAATCGTTCCAAGTAGTCGGCCGCTACTGTCGATTTATTGGCTTCTGCTTTCGGGATCAGACCCGTCAACAAGATGGTCAAGTTGGTCAGATACGACGTGCTAGGAATGATCATCTTTGGTTTGAGCTCCAACGTCAAATATTCAATGGCTTTACCAAACGAGTCCTTGAATACACCATCCAGCACGGACGCTTCGGATTGTGGTCTACTCTTCAACCAAGATTGCAACACAATATCCCACGTCAGTGCTGTGATACCAATGTAAATCATACCACACCGTGATACAGTAGCAGGTGAGGCGTTACGTAGAGAGTCGACTTCGAACACTAATTTACAAGCCGGAGACATTGGGATACGATCACCATTAGCCAATGTCAGACACTTGTTATCATCCAAGACAGAGTTCAAGTTTTCAATCCAAACAGCGTCTACTGGACCGTCAAGCACAATCCATACGGTTTCCCCCTTTTTCTTCAAGGTCTTTCGCCACAGGGACGAGAAGATACCATCAGTCCAATCGTTTGTCGCGACATCAAGACGCCCAAACATTTGATAATCGGTAATGGCCTTTGGATTCATACGTAACTCTTTGTGCGGATCACCACATGCACTATTGGCTTTCAACAAGGCATTGATACACTTGGTCTACGTAGAAAATGATTTGAGTCATGACCCCAAGAAGATACCGAACAAGGCAAACCATACCTTTCCGGTACCAGTCGGACCTAAAACCATGAGGCCGTGGCGTACACGAGCAGTTTCATACAATTGTATGACCTTGAGAGTCCATGGTGGATGAGAAATCAGGTGGACTTCAGCCAACTGTTGATCTACGGCTTGTTCAATCTGTGGGTAGCTACCCTTGGCAGCGGTCAAACCAGGGAACAAGTCGTTAACCAGGGATAAGAAGAGGGCTTCATCTTCGTCGACCAGTTTTGACAAGTTCATGTCACGAAGTACTCTCATGATCACAATGTTTTCGGCCTGATCAGGGTTCCCTCTCTTGACGGACCCACAAGTACGTAGTACTGATAGAATATTACGCAGACCGAAATCGTAGTGGACCTGCTTCGACAACTGCTCTTCACAAAGTCGGTACAGGACAAAGAACTTCTTGGCTAGTATGATATTGTTGATAAAACCACAACCAGCCAATTTGACTCTCATGATTATTTGACGATCTGGTACCATCATAGCAACATATCGAAAATGCACCTTCAGGTTCTCTGGCAGCTCCACACGACCGGCATAACCTGGATTCATGGTAATAAACATACCCACTTCAGGGTTGAGTTCTACAGTGTCTCCATCCGTAAAAACAAAGGTTGGCTTGCGCTCTTTACGAGCCGAGAATACGCATCCGATCTGCTGAGCAGCGACAGACAATACAGGAAGTTCGATACGGTTGAATTCATCAAAACAACCCCAACATCCTGATTGTGCTAAGCCTTTGAAGATACGGCCGAGACCACGGTAATCCATTTGGTCGGAACAATTGAAGACGACGACCCATTTACCCAGATTTTTCCCCAAGTCTTTGACTGACTCGGTTTTACCCGTACCGGCTGGACCAGCGGGCGAACCACCTAGAGACATACCAAGGGCTTGCGCCAACGTAATATAACACCTATCAGTCAGTGGAGTAATGACTAGACGATCGGTACAACCGAGATATTCACATTGGTATTTGAAATCGAAATTCGTAATTGAAGCTACACAACAATCCTTGGTCTCCTGCCAATAGAATCGTGCTTGCTTCAACCATTCAAAATCATCGGTGGTTTTGACATGCGATTTGAAGATTTTCTCAAATACATCCTTGTGATGTACTTGGATTGTGATAAAAGTTTCGTACTTGACTCGATCCATCTTTGACAACTCTTTCGTGGTGACGTCGATTAGAGAGTTCAAAATTTCGGTAATTTTGGTATTCGCAGCAGCCATACGTTTCTTGTCTGTCTTTGAGGCTATAATAGCTTCTTCACTCATTTGCGTCCACATGATCTGTAGACACAATAAACCAATCTGAGCTGGAAAGTAATCCAAGAACTTTTGAAGTGGCATATCGTTCATTCGAGAAGCAGCCTCTCTAATGACATCATTTATAGAGACTTGCATGGCCTTTAGTAAAGTACCTAACCAGCCTTCAACGTTTCCTTGCGCCATGAAAGGCCTCGATAGCGCGACGCGTTCACCTTCAGATGATTCTAAGGCTACAATTCTGTCGTATTCCTTGTCGTGAAATTGTACCGCATTGACGTTATCAAACACAGACTTCAAATGTGCTTGAATGGTATGGGAGTCCGAAGCCTGGCCCAAGATTTCCAATAGCGCCGGATCTGATACGAAGAAGAATCGGGGAAAGATGGCACGCTTTGATTCGAGATAACCTGATAGCGACTTTTGACAAAGTTCGAGCTGCTCCGTCAAATGTGGTAGCAAATTGGCAATGGTTTCGTCCAATACACAACGTTTGATAACATTGGGATCTTCGTTTGCCAGACCCAAGATTTTGCACCAAGATTTATCGATGTTACTACATGGATGTGAGTTTTTCAGTAATTCGCAATTGGAAGGCGCAGAGAACTTGCTGATATATTGGAAGCATGTGCACACCTGAATCGCTTGGCCTCCTTGGGCATCTGCTTGGCAATATCACCACCGACAAAGACGGCTTCCAAATAAATCCACAAGTTTTGCACCCCCAACCAGCTCTCAATGACTTCACTAGCAGTAGACAAATGGTGCACCCAAGTCTGAATCTCTGGCTTGAATGGAGCATTGTATCTATTTGACATTAACGACGCCAACGTCATTAGGGAGTCTTCCATCTGAGATATAATTTCAGACGTGGCAGATGGCTTCAAGATCAAATTACCACGAGTCTTGAACGGTCCTAGAGTGAAAATTTTGTCTTCCCATTCAGAGACAGTAGCTCGAAGCTTGACTTCAATATCAGCTTCCTTAACAGCAGCTGTACATATATCTTCTATATCTTCTCTGTGAGCTAACAGAGGTGCTTCCATTAAATGTTTCAGATAAAACATTTCTGGATCCAAATTGAACTGTGTCTTGGTCAATGCCATGATCTGGTCCCAATGGCGAGACTGCATGGCTTTATGGCGCATCATTTCCCATAATGGCACAGTGTTTGTCCAATCATCTATAATGTTCTTGAGCTCCATGAATGCATCCCAATCTTTGATGGCTTTGGGCAGCTTCTTGACCTTGTTACCAAAATCAACCATATCAGCATTGATCTTATCGATATCGACGTCAGTCCATAAGGTCTCAGCATAGATGCCCCGTTTCTCTAATACATCATTATACAAAGAGTACAAGTTCTGTAACAACTTGAGCTCCTTCTTTATTTTGACTAGAGATGGGAATGGAGTAACAGGCAGCGAGAATAACTCTTCACCAGCACTGTAGGTCTCCCATTTACGATTCAATTCATCAAATCCACGTTGGAAGACATTTAATCGCTCAGAGGCAGTTTTGGGTGGAATATTAGCAACCATTGGACCATTCTGATTGTAGTCCTCTGTGAACTCCTTGACATCCTGCGCAAATCGTTGCACAGCACCGATAAGATCTGCTTTAAATACTGGTTGGATGCGGTTGAGGTTTTCTTGAACTTCGATTACCAATAGTTTGAGTTTACGCCAAGAGTATCGTAACGAATCTACCATTTCAGTTTCCTCCCTGGTCACAGCTACAGACTGACGAGCTAATAACTGATATGCTTCTTCAATGGGTTGAACCTTCATATCTATATCAACCTCGGCTTCTCTTATCTCCGATAGCGTTTGTACACCCATTCGCAAGTCATCAATGTCAGAGATCTTACGAGATAGACGCACAGTCTTATCAGCCATATACTCAATCAACGACTCCATGTCTGATTTGACTTTACGGTTGAGGTTGGCGCCATAAGATTGCTTCCATTCTTTGATCTCACTGAAAAGAGCCGTCTTTAGTGGTTCAGCTGACACGAGCAAAAACCCAATCTGAGTGCTAGCGGGTATTTCAGCGATTTCTTTTTCGACATATTCGTACCGGTTGATTTCATTTTCAAAGTCGCCTATCGTCGGATTACCAGCTAAAAAGTTCTTGACAGTTTCAACCTTGTCTTCCTTCCATAAAAAGTCAAACTTGGTGAACTGTTCCCGATGAGCTTCCACTTCTTTCCGCATGGCGTTAAGCAAGGATGATAAGGTCAGTAGAACTTTGAGCACATCCTTGTTGTTGGCCACTTGGGATGTGTCTTCCGGATGATGAGCCACAGCAGCATCTTCGGGAGCATCTAAGAAGACTCTCCAATTCAACTGGAGTCTTTTTGATACATCAACAATCATAGAAGCTACTCTGTTGAGCGTGCCTTGAATATCTTCCAGCTTGGGCTGCAACACTACAGATGGTATGATCAGGACTAACTCAGCCTTGAAGAATGGGCGTTGGCTAGGTGCTTTGCTATACTGAGCACTGGTGTAATTGCCAATACGAGACCGCAGCAAATCTAAAGATCCCTTGGTACATTGCGCTAGCGCCTCAAAGTTTTGGTCATTGAAACGGAAGTAAACTGCTTCGAATGCCAGCTTGAGCTCTTGTGGTAAAGGAGACGGAGCCCCCTTGGCCAACTCTGCCATCAGATCTCTGGCAGCAGATTCTATCAGGTTGGACCTGGTAACTATTTGTGAAGCTATAGTACTACACTTCTTCTCCGTTCGTTCGGTAAATACATCCACCGTCCATTGCTCATTCTCAGATGGTACTTCACACAACTGCATCTCGGCGATCTTACGAACGCCCGCTTCTATTCTGCATTCTACAATATCTAGAAGCTTATCAATCAATTCCTCGATCTTGGCTAATTGTGCCAAGTTATCATTGACATAATGTTCTAGATTAACAGATGTCCAAGTCAAAGCGGTTAGACCAGGCTGTAGAGTTCGGTCGAGTTGGTCAATGTGTGGACCCATGGCCTTGCGAAGAATGGACGACACGCGGTCCAAGACAGCCTTTTTACGTTGAAGGATGTGCTGAAGAGTATTAGCCAAGGACTTGTAGTACATCTGTTTCAAGCATACGCCGCGAACAGCATCAGGCACTTCCAGACCCAGTCTCTGCATGCATCGTGTTTCACGGATGAGTTGACCAATTTGTGGATCAAAGTTGACGTACAAGTTGCCTTCTGGATCAGCAACGAATAGAGTTGCTTGTAAGCCTGTCTTGGCCTGATCTACTATATTATACCATGATCTATACCATAGCAATTCAAATTCGATCAAGGCGCGGGCCAATCTGTTGTAATTACGAATGTGCTTTTTGGCCTCTGCAGTCTCCAAGACTCTGGTGAAGGCTTTGAAATGCTTCATTGGGGTTTCAATACGACGATAGAGCTGTCGAGCCCAAGCTATAGCACCAGATACCGGAGGAGTGTTTCTTGGAATAGGTGGACCATCTTTGCATCGTTGGTATAGTTTACGTACGCCCTCGAGGTCACGTCGGGTGTAGTGTACAAAGACGGCTTGATATTTGGATTCGAGATCCAATTGCATGTTACGGATTTGGCCAAACTTTGATAGCAATGCCAATGACTGCTCAGTGCTTGATATATGATCAAACGAGGAATCAATGAATCGCTGTAGATCACTTTCCAGATCTGCTATTTGCTTCTTGAATACGTTGTAGTCCGAATCGTATTCCTATGGCGTGTTGCATGATGAGCCTCGACCCACATCTTGAGCGGCAGAAAGAGGATAAGTGTCGGCTTACCATTTTTCGATGATCCAGCAAATCGTATGGCTTCCTCTGCATCTGAGATATAACGTTACTGAAGCGTTTAGATATTGTGTCCATGCCTTCGACACCTAGCTTCTCCAAAGTGGAGAATTTCTCCATGATGCTAAACATATCAACTACTTTCTGGATTCGTTTACAGAAAGCATCGAATTTACCAAATATATACATTTCCGAAAAGTCGAATTGCTTTTCATTTGGAGTTTTTTGCAGTTTGCGCTATATGGGGCGTGTCATCAAGATCATTGGTGTAAATAGTATCATGAACATACCTTGGTATCATGAAAGCAATTCTGATAAGCCTCGTTCAACTTGACGCACTCTGTCAATTTACGAACGAGATGAACACGATCTTGGTCCCACAATTTGGTACCGACTTCCTTGTAGATGTACTCCTTACAGCTGGTAATCATTTGATTCGTTATTTTGACGAATAGGGAGGTCATTCGTTCAGATGTATTATAGTATCGGGATATGGAGTAGATCATCTTTATGGCATTGATGAGGCCGGGTATAGCTGGTATCATTCCAACTGGATCACTACTATAGAGTGGATCACAGAATCGTTCCAAAGTGTACAAGTATTTGACATTGTCCTATGTAGATGAAGAGACTCAGCACCCACTCGTCGCCGATATTGAATACTAATCAGTCTTTTTTTTGCGAGTCATCTCTTACCTTTGACTCGTTAGCGGCATCGGTTACGCGATTATCTAAATCCTTCCACGTCTTGAGTAAGGTTTTAGATTTGACGGCAGTTAGAATACCAACTACTTTCTGGCATTGTGGAGATTTCAATTGATCGGTAATAGAGTTGAATTTGATCATTCGAGCCTTCCAATGGGCCAATTCAGCGTTTGGACCGATATCATCGGCTTCCTTTCTCATTTGCTCGGATTCGGTCAAGACCTGCTCGATTTGTTTGCACCATTCAGTAACAAGACCTAGTCAGGCCATACGAAACATGGTAAGTGGCGCCGAGACAAAAGCACCAATCAGGTAATTCATACCTTCCAAGGCATTGACGAGCTCAGGATCATGCGCCGCGTTAGCGTATTCGGCAGGTTTGTTGTAGGCTGACAGGTCTACAGTGCAAGGATGCAGCTGTACTGAATCATGTAGATTGATCATGACTACATCCAAGTCAGTGACGAAACGTTCCAAGACTTCGGTGAATGTGCGGACTGATTCGTCTTTGGAGCGTGATAGTACACCCCAGCTGTCCTATTGATATATGCAGCATCAGTCCACAGAGTGCAAATAAGACATGGAGATGGGCTCTAGT
>QEAN01000265.1:0-30469 GCA_006535955.1 Synchytrium endobioticum | reverse complement strand
GACATTGTCGATATATAACAGTCTCACGAGTAGTCTGGTTGACCATGTCATTTTGTCCTTTGCGCTGTATAACATAAAAGGAGAGCGTATGCAGATTCCTTAATTGATCACACGGCTCAAATGGCTGAGAAAGGTGTGTTTGCTCAGACACGTCCGCGGCTCTAGTGCGAAGTCAGTAGCCAAGAATCGACTCCTCATGTTAAACTGGTCGCGAAACAGACGGTTCGATGACGCTTAGGGCATAATCAATACATTGGTTACCGTTCAACGGAGCCATCCGTGCCGAAATGCGAGCCTCACCTCTCCTCCACCGCGGGAAAAGCTCAAGGCAGGCAGCTCGGGCTACAGACGTGTTCAAGACCTGAAACGCGGACGCTTTGAAAGATATATTATGCCTGATGAACACAATATGTCAACTTCCCCTTTTCTATAACCAGCTGAAAGACAATGTTGTGAAGTGGTTCGGAAGGTCATAGGTTTAAACCAACACACACTAATAATTACACACCACACTCAACAATCTTGAATAGAGGGGGCCAGAAGCAACACACGGGCCTGCACGTCCACGTATAGTGCTGTTTTTTAAGACTACGGAATAAATCGGAGCCTCCCTAATGAGAAAATCCTAATTTCCAGTGAATATCACTGTTGTTAACGATGCTGGGAAACTAGGTATATCCAAAAAAGCCTCATTTATACATAAACAACACAAACATCAAACAAGGAGTCAGAATTTCACACCTAATCGTCATGGCAGGTCATTGTCATAGCTTATAGTCAAGGGTCAGTTGCATAGACAAAGTCTGCTGCAGGTATGCATCGTGAAATCGCCACATTTTGACATTAGTTGGCTTCCTGGACTTTGGAGTCCGCCTCCGCTTATCCCGGACCGGACCAACACATATGTATGGCCACCATTACAATGTTATGCAGAATCTATTGCGTAGAGACACCTACACCAACAATGTCAGTCCACTTCGTTCCATCCAACGCCTTGACTAAATCATCCTTGATTCGGGCAACTAAACCTGCACCTTCATATCCTAAAGCGGTATACAATTGAACGGCGGAGGCACCGGCTCTGCCGTATTCGAGTACATCCTCAGCTGACGATACACCCCCACAGCCGATTATAGGTATGTCTTTTGGTAGCAGCTTATACATTCTAGAGACAAGCGAGAGAGATAACGGCTTCAAGGGTGCTCCCGATAGACCTCCTTGTTCATTCACGAGATTTGATGCTAGGTTGAATGTATTAGCGACCGAGTGGAGGCTCTGAAGGGCAAAAAAACGACATTTGGTTCCTAGGCTTACGAGATTTCAGTGTTGGTGGTCTGGATGTGGTAGTGTTGGATATAATTACACCGTCAATTCCGACTTTTCTGATACATTCAGCAACATCAACCGCCTCCTCATCCGTCAGGTCTGGAGCGATTTTGACCAGTATAGGAGGTCCATTCACTACACCCAAGGCTTCATCTCTGGCTTGCTTGACATCATTCAGCAACTTTTCCAGCATTTCTCTCTTCTGCAATGATCGTAGTCCAGGCGTGTTTGGCGATGATACATTCACTACTAGATAGTCCGCATAGGGACCCAGTTTATGCACACCGTCTATATAATCCTGGGTTGAATCTGGTGGAGAGGTTTTGTTTTTTCCTAGATTTATACCCAACAGTTTATTTGGCCGCAGTGACTTGTTGCTACTGTAGTCGTTGATTTGTAAAAGACTGGTATGATACGCTCGAAAACGAGCGCGCAATCTATCCAAGACGGCATATATGCCATCCGAATTGAAGCCATATCTGTTTATGACTGCCTGATCACTGCTCAATCTAAACATTCGTGGTCTGGCATTTCCATTTTGTGGTAATGGTGTTACAGATCCGATTTCAACCATTCCGAAACCCATATTGAGCAATCCATCGATGGCTTCTCCATTCTTGTCGAATCCAGCGGCCAATCCTATTGGATTGCTTATGACAAACTCGCGTCGATTACCACCAGGGCTACTGCTGCTGTGCTTGCGACTAAACAGTTCGGTTGCCAGTGTCAGAGAATCGGGTTTGGAGTCACGTGGAGATAAGCCATGTTGGGCTAGCCATATGGCTAGTTTATGCGAATCTTCAGCGTCAGGGAGTGCCCAGTGTATGAGTGGGATGAAGATGTGTTGATGGATGTGGGCTCTGGGATCCAGTGTGTACGAGATAAAGAGGGTTCCGGCCAAGAGATATGCAGCATACCGTATCGGAGCGGCTATGGATGATATGGTTGGCTCAAACGCCCGGTAAGTCGACTGAAACCGCCGACCGCTTGGAGCACCTCGCAGCGACGATGATGCATGGTGCTGGCTGCATGTATTGGAGGAGGGGCGGGCCCTACGGAGTGAGCGGATGCTCGTGCGGTAGAACAGTGATTGCATCCTCTGATTATTGTAATCCGTTGGAGAAGATTGACCAGATGAAGTCATGCAATATGACTAAGTGGGCACGTTAGAAGTGTTGTCAAGAACGGAATGAGATGGAAATCGCAAATTACATTGCTTCAAACTGCAAATCCATTCCATAGAATCATCCGTAGAACCAAAAGTTTCCACTTCCGGAACACCGCGAGACATGTGCGCTGGGAGAGCATTTGCGCGATATGATATTTCTATATATATTGCTCATAGTTGCCAGCTTTCATGGTTCCTGAATGCAATGCTTTTTGGGGCCACAATAGGGGAGTATGCTGGAGAAACCTTGCTATACTTATAAGGTAAATTAACATCGCATCAAAAGGCACTTTTGCAATGACTATTTGCTTAATCGATCTTGCCATACATCTGAAGTAAATTAAGATTGCGTTAAAAATCCGTGATATCCTGGTGCACGAGCAATGCAATCATTACAAGACGAGACCATACGTAGCCCTATTCTGTTTCGGTGTAGCGCCACGGTCATCGTGGATCCGTGCAAGGCACATCCATATGTCTTATTGGATCCCGATCGACTAGTCACATTTGGACATCAATCCGAACATCATAAACCAAAACCATGGTCCACCAATGAAAACGCGGATGCCTTATCTATTCATAAACGTAAAAGACGGAAAAAGATGAATGCTAAACCACCTCAACAACAATTGTACGCTGAACGAGACCACAGCCTGGTTCGAGCTTTTTTGATGAATGCCCATCAGGAAGCGATGGCATCAGGAAGCTTTACAAAGGGCGCACATGACGGGAATATCACTGCACAAGATCCAAGCTTGATTGAGTCTGCTGTGGACTGGGCTGAGATGGGCACGTCAGTTGCTGTCGAAGCTGATGTGCACGAGCTACAGAAAAGTAAAGTGATGCTAGTTTCATTTCGATTTCATGTCCATACTTACGTTTCCAGTATTTTAGACTTTTCTGATGCCAGAGTCACGAATCTCGACGAGTTATTCAGCACTATATACACCAACACGAAAAAGGTTGGAATCCAGCTGCACATCAAAGAGAGCAAAGTCTTGATAAATATACCACCTAGGTCCACATTCCTGATGTCTGATATCTTGCATGTGGATTCCCTCGTCAGTTGTAAGCCTTGTCAACACCGCCCTAGTCCATTGGGTGGCAACTGAATGGACACATTTGCAATAGGCGGCCCATTTGACCTTATTGTGACAGACTTTCCATGGCCAAATTCATCTGTACACTCCAAATACACGCAACTGGACAGATACGACATTTTTAAAATACCTTTTCAACGGCTAGCTTCCCCAAACTGTCTAGTCGTATTTTGGATGACGAATACACCCCGACACTCAGAGTTCGTCAAGAATAAAGTCCTGAGAGACTGGAAGTTGGACTTGGCTGGGGAGTGGTATTGGTGCAAAGTTGGCGATGACGGGGCGTGGGTGAGAGACTTAGATGAGTGAGTCTACTGACTATGTGTCCCTGGATCTGGATGTTGCTGCCCGCATGGAGTTGGATCTACTGACATCATGGACCTATGAATCTAGTGTCCATCGCAAACCATATGAGAAGATTATCCTCGCCGTATCAACATCACGAACTGTTGGGACACCTATCCCATCAATGCATACCGTATTCTCCATCCCAAGTCGCTTTCATTCACGGAAGCCACCGCTACAAGGTATTGTATGGATTCTATTTCTCTGTTTCAATCAGTCGTCGGCGAGTGAGACCCGGCCGCCAATATCATCTATTGATTTATCTGTTAGATGTGCTCAAGCCATATCTACCAGACAGTCCACGGTGTTTGGAATTGTTTGCTAGAAACCTTGTTGCAGGATGGACTAGTTGGGGTATGCTGTGTTGGTTCCAGCTCCCCCTTCAAGACTCTATTGGTTTCACAGCACCGCCACTGACTAGGAAACGAGGTGCTCAAGTTTCAAGCCTATGCCGATACATTTGATGGTTGATTGCCATCCTGCCATTTGGAAAGTATTGCGTTTAGGTAGTATATTGCAGGTAGTAGGTAGTCTACATGTAGGTAGTCTATATGCAAGGGGCATCGTGTGTATAGTCTGGGGATCAATTGATGAGCAAATGCCTGCGCACCAATTCATAATGTATGTACATATCAACTATATTCCGCAGGTGCGTAAGATAAGGAGCCGTCCCAAGTGCAACCGAAATGATCCAAGTGGATTTATGCGTTCGAATATTGGATTTCCAGGTTAGCTTTTTACCCTAGTCGATGATGAACACCTCGAAAACGGAACAGATGCGCTGTTACAAATCCAAATCCAACAGATCAGATGGAGATACATGTGATACACCATGGTCATCACTCATTGGGGTTCTGACGTCCTCTTCTTGGGCTGCGTCGACATCCATTGCGTTTGACAGTTGCGAAGCCACACCTACATTCGCGACATGAGGGTGTAATAACACTTGGGAGGCTACGTGTTAGATACATACCGGGTCCATTTGGCTCCTCCTTCCCGTCAATCAAGTCATGCGGGCTCCAAAACAGCCTGCTCGCTTTCAGATCCACCTCTTGTGGTATAGGCGGTAAGCCAGGGCCACTTGGCGGTCCTGACGTTCTGTTTGCTACGCGTCTCGCATACGATATGATGCTCTTGTAGTCCAGTGGGTCTGCTGTTGTGAGGGTAGCATGACAGCGTAAACAAGGACAGAAATGACGTGCTGTGTACCTTGGCTAGCCCTTTTCAATGTCGCGAGCTTATCGCCAGCATCCGATAGTATCGTGTCGAGTGTATTTTGGGCGGACTGGAGACGTCGTACGAGCGAGAGGATTATGACATTATGCTGTTCGATTTGTTGGAGGGTTGTATCCAGTTTTGATTGTGTTTCTTGGTGCATCACGACTAGATTGGAGACGACGTAGTTGATTGGTACCAGTGCACGAGGGATTATGCACAGCTGGATAGAACTATGCCCATCCACCATCATGTTGGCATGCCACTCTCCCCCACGACGCGAAGCACTTGCCTTGATTAAAGAGCATCTGGAGTTTGTGATCTGTAGCGATCATCCTGTTGATGATGTCTTCTGGTGGCTCGACCCTCCTTGTTGATGGCGTCGCGCGGCGATGGCAGTGAAGTTGGAGGGAAGCAAGGAGAGCCAATCCCGATTCTTCGTACTCCTTCAGAACCGATAATGTGCATGACCTCAAAGACGTTGTTGGTGGTATTGAATGGGCTGTAGGTGGATCCATGGACACCGGACGTCGTTGCTTGATGTTTGACCCCTGTATTCGTGCCCAAGGTTTATACAGTGTTAGCAGCCAAACAGCATCATGGAAATGATTCCACTTACGCAGGTCACGTTTTCGCGGTGTTTCACGCCGCCTAGCGAGTCCTTCGACTATTCTTCGTACATGTTGGCGCATGTTGTCCAATACGCAGCAGTGAGTTGCTTGTACTACAGGTTTCTTTTTAATAAATCTTTACATCAAAGGCAAATATTGCTTTGTATCGACTGAGAAGCTCACTTAAACTCTTTACAACAACTAAGCCGGCCACCTCCATTGTAACATGCCAGTACCTCCAAAGTATTTCGTTCCAAAAGTATCTCCAAGCGCAGCATGCTGCAAGTAGTACATTTATATGGCGGATAAGACAATGTAAAAAATTTGTAAAGAATACACGTGTCTCTGGAATAAGCTTTTGAATACATACCTAACTAGGCTAAAGATGTAACATTAAGACTATCTCGCTACCATTACTATATGCTACGTCAGCTATTTGCTTCCATTTCATCCTTGAAGGTAAGTGGAATGAGGGCGCTTCCCCACTTTCCAAACAGCTCAGGGTGATATGACTCACGATGCAGTGCTGATGGGTGTGCTTGTCAACATAATAAGCATGAAGGCAATGAACGCCCAGATTTGTATCCGTGTGGCACTCACCTAACGACTTCTCGTCTCCAAACTCATGTTTACAGGCCAACACCGGACAGAAATATTTTCCGGGCACATCCCCGCCTTCCGCCAACCCGGCAACAACATGTTGAGCCTGTACATGCACCACCAGATCAACGGAAGATTGGAACCTCTCTGGACAATACAGACAGGAATGCAGCCCACTTACGCCCGGTGCCACCACACTATCACCGCTCACGATACTGCTAGTTGACATTCTCTGGCTTCTTGCTCTTCGCAATTGCGGATCAAGGGCATCAATCTGAACGAATTTGTTTGATTGGGAAGGGTCAGTTGATGACGCCTGACTATTCGTGGTGTTGAAATCGTCCGAGTTGGATGAGTCCTCACGAATTATCCGCTTTTTCTTTTTAAGCAATTGTTTCGACTGTAGTGTTCGTTTATGGTCGCTGTTGTTTCCACTGTCTGCGTCTACGACGATTACACCATCATTATCACCATCACCGGGCTTACTACTGCTATTGCTAAAGAATTGTTTGCTCTGTCTGTTTCCGCCACTTGTGCTGTGGCCACCAGTGGAACCAGCCTTTTCCCAGATCCCATGGACAGTATTCCTGTTGCTATGGGACTTGGTCCCGTCTGCTATTGAAGCACTGTTGATCTTCCCGTGGCTTTGAGCGCCGTTGCTGGTACTTTGGGTAGCAGATGCTGGCGTATCAGACACGCTGCGTTGCTGGCGGGCCGATAAGGCGGATGGCATAAAAGAAAAGCTACGTCGCGGCTGTTGCTGAGAAGTTGAAGAACCATTCCTCGCATCTAAAGGGCTGTCGGTTGCTTTACGTTTCGTGCCTGCAACAATATTTTGATACGGCGGCACCTATTGCAACGCCACGTCAATGCGTCCGCGTGTTGGATATTGGAATATACATACGAATCCGCACTCACCGATAATGCGGAGCTGTCGGTTTTTTTGTGTGTGGGAGTTTGGTGCCGTCTGGTTAGTTGAACTCTACTCCAAGTGCAGGGGGTGGCATTGAAGTATGTGGATTGTAAAATACCTCGATGATAAATTTCTATATAGCGCATGGATCAGTAGACAGTCTTGCTTGTGGCGAACAAGTATTATGACACAGTCGTCCCAAATGTCTCACCCAAGTCTTGAACCTGTCGACGACGTGTCGTTAGATACGCGGGCTATCGTCTCTGCGGATAATATGAAGCGAGGCCTCTGTATCTGTGGTTGAGGCAGGGCTGATGATGGTGTGGTAGTCGCTGCAGATCTGGTTGGTGCTGTAGTCCATAACGAACTAGTCATCCTTTCCACTTCGCGACATTTCGCCGAACAATACATGTCGCCCTTGGAAGGATCCATCGTATTCGAACACAGTGATGCTGCACATTCCACACCCATGGCTGTTACCGTTGCTTGTATATGAGCGTGCACAATATATGGTCGCGCGGCAGGATACCGACACTGAGAATGATTTGCTAGGTTCTATCATATCTATATTCTCGTATATTACTATATTCATGGTGAACAGGCGTCACGATATAATTACATTCACATCAGATACATAACTACATATCACCATCGGCTCATTAGTTGGCTTCAGGCCCCGCCGACACGTCCGAGGCATCTGCTACAGCAGGTTCCATTGCTGAGTCTACATCATCTTCTTTTGCTGAAATGGAATCTGGCAGAACTATTTCGAAATCGTTTTTGGGTTTTGGTAGAGAGGCGAAATGGGATGCAAGCTGTGCTCGAATCAAGTTTTGCCTTCCACGGCTGCTCACACTACGAGGAGTATCTTCAAATCCAGACGAAAAGTCATCGCGAGGAGTGTTGATCCCCATTTCATCACGAATTCTGGTTTTACCAGTTTTACCACCTATACTACTAGTGACACTACCCGCTACTGATCGCGGGGTACCATTGAAATCATTTCGAGGAGTCATTCCAACTTGATTACCCCCACTGGCACGAGGAGTCAAATGGGAGGCCAATGGATTTGGCGTCTGCACAATGGCACGTCGGGGAGTGATGCCCTCAAATCCAGTACCGCCCGAGATCGTCGGAACAACATCAATCGAACCACCCAATAAAGGTGTTTGAGCTTCCGTCATGGCACGTAGATTACGAGCTTCTATACGGATATTATCATTCGTGGCTGTAGCTCTTGGTGTTCGTACTGGGAGATTGGTCCGGATGACAGAGTAATCACCCAACAACATTTTGGAAGCATCGCCTTCTTCACCTACAATGGCCTGAACCACCTCACCTTCGTAACCTAACTTGACTAATTCTTCTAGATCTGCTTCCCCCATTTGAGGGGCTGGTAGCATTAATTTGTTACGTTGGGACATTTGCTGTGCCATGGCTTTTGCTTTGATTGCAGATGGTGGTACATATGTTCCTTCGTCTTTCTGGGCCTTCTGACGTTTGGCATCCTTTTTACGCTCGTCCGCTTCTATATCAGCTCGTCGTTTCCCTTCCAATTTGGACAATAATACATCAACGCGATTTGGAGCAGTTGTGGCCTCCCGATCTTTCTCTTCCGCAGTGCCCCAAAACCCTGCAGGGGCAGGAGTATAAAATGGTATATCGGCATTATAATCCATACCATGCTTCTGCTTCTTTTTTCGAAGATCAATACCAGCCGCCTTCAATTCTCGTCTCTTTTGCAAACTCGCCAGCCGCCGAGCTTCTTCCAGTTGCTTTTCTCGAGCCTTTCTCTTGGCCTTTTTGCCCTGAGTGTTCGCCAGCCTAGCACGAGCCTCTGATAGCATTTCCTTTTCTGAAGTGACATGATTATGTAATCAGTGGGCTATTTGTAGCGCTAGTCAGACCAAGCATTACCAAACTTACCATCTTCATCCATATCAACAGGATCAGGTCTGGCGGGTTTAGCTTCTGGTTCTGGATCGATTTCACCGGGTCGTAGCCTCCTCACGTCATCGGCATTTGGACCGGCATCACCACCCTCGGCACTTTCCTTTGCTTCGGCTTCGTCCAGCAACTTTTGATACCTTTCTAGGCATTGGGCCGAGGTACGGCCTACTATGGGGGCTATAGTCCTCCATTGCGTAGGCATCAGCTTGGCGAGATGTAATAGCTTCTCGTCCTCCTCTTTTGACCATTCTGTTTTCTTGATTGATGGATCCAACCATTCGTACCATCGTGCTTTACATTGTTTGGGAGTTTTTCTAACTAGTAGAGAAGATATTCTGGCCCATTGATTCTTGCCATATTTCATTACGGCGGCCTTTAGTATCTCATCTTCAGTATTCTACATAATTTGAGGATAATGTTGATGTCGAGAGTTATGGGCCAAGCAGGACCATGTTGAAGGACAAAAGCCCACACTGTATGCAGATATCTCACCTTCCAAACACCACCTTTAATGACGACTCTCATCTTTACTAATAAGAATGCTCTGGGAGCAGGACGGCTTGTGATGCAAGCTTGTCTACAGTGCTGAGGCCAACACCAACCCGATATCGCGTCGCCCGAAGTTCGCCATTGAAAAGGCATGATTGAAATGCGACGATACCAATGCCATAGCGAAATGCCAATACTGAATGACACAAAATGGATATTGGTCTCGTACCGTCGCGCGCTTCTATTGGCGTACTTTCTAGCAAGCTATTGTCCCGAATTTGACCTTCCTCCGACGCCCAGTCAGTGTGATTTCGGCGTCAGGGCAAAAGATGCTTATGCATTTTCACTATTTCGAAAATCATTCCGACCGACTGGTCACACTACATGCCGTTGTGTGCAATATCTCTCATCTTTCTCGTATGGACGCGGCGGCGGCTCGAACCCTGCGCGCAGCGTGGACGCCAGCGCCCAAGAGCTCTCCCCACACACGGACTGGGTAAGTTGCATTGCGGTAAGACGGGTATATTTAAAACGTCGGCGATCGTCTCATAAATGCACGCATCAAACTAGCAAACTGTAGCACTCTACTGCCCTTCGACTAATCTGCTTGTTCTATGTAGTGCCTGAACCGAGCATCTGGAATACAAAGGCCACATTTCTACGGTACGAGGACTGGCTGTCCCTCCAAGACATCATTATTTGTTTTCGTGTGGTGAAGACAAGATGGACAACCATATTATCGTAGATATGTGACTAACCGACTGTTGGGCGCCAAAATTCCATTGTATTGCCATTATATTGAACGTCGAACCAACTATTTCAGCTAACTGCCGCAACCCGTTTGATAAACCGATTGCTACAAAAGTCGATTACCACCCTCCAGGTAACCCAATGGACCAAATGGCACATTACAAACATACATACAGAGAACGCCGATTTGTAAATCGATACAGGCGGTAGACTTTCCAAGGTGAGCCTCATCAGTGGTTCGTCTCTAATGAATTGTGATTCGTAGAACAGCTTCCCACAGGTGTAAGTTATGAGCAGGATGCAGATGCTCATGATCTAGTTCGAAAACAGGTTGGTTTGCCGGTCGCACGATCGCACTACCGTGTTGACTTACCGATACAGACAATTTGAGTTGCAAATCCTCTGTCAACAAAGCAGAGAGTGGATGAATCAGTTCTTTCGAGATAACATATGGGTCACCGCATCTGCTACAGTAGTGTCGGTAAGAATTTCTATGTTGAAGCAATGAGCACTATAGATTGTGTCGTGCTCAAGAATCTGCAAAGCTTACGACGTCGTTGATTGAGTAGCAGGTGTTCGCCATATTTATCTTCTACAAGCACTCCCATTTGAGCCGGAAGTCTGTCATCAAAATGTCGAGTTTAATGGCAGTCGTAGCACACATGCTGGGCACCTACCTTGGGCTCATTGGAGTAGGAGGTAGCTTTGCAATAAACTGATCAATACAATTCTGGTGGCACCACTTCAAATCTACATCTTGACATCCACGGCAAACTTTAACCAGTTTGTTGTTTGTGTCTTCGCTACGTTAAGAAGACACTAATAAAGAGATTATAGCAATAACCTGTGCTAACAACTCAGCAATCATCTATTCGCGCAACAGCAAAAGTCTTCCTAAGAATACACTATTTATGCACTACTTATGAATACAATGGATGCAAAAATGCGATATATGACATAAATAGGCACCACACCAACGACTGACTACTCTGCGCTCGTTGCAGCAGCGATGGCATCCAAAATCTCAAAAGCATGGTCCTTGTTGTTTCCGTTTGCTTTCCATTCTTTGAACTTTTCACTCTTGAGTACATTTTTGTAATTCTTTGTTATATACACAAGAGATGCCTTTTTCAAAGAGTATTCGTTCCTCGGGCATTTGTCGCTAAATGAGAGCAAATCCAAGACCCGCTTTTGGAAGTCATGGCAAATAATCTCTTTCTCGACTTCTTTGTATAGATATTCCAGTTGGCAGTAATCAGACGCCATCAGAAGCTCACGTCGTTGATCATACCCATTCTTGGAAGTAGGCATCCAGTGCGACCGTTCTTTCCCATACACATATTGCAGTAAAGACGTGACACATTGTTTTGAGTAACGGAGAGCGACGCGAGACGGGCTGGCGCCTAATCAGATAGAAATGGCACTGAGACATAAAGGCCAAAATTTCCTTTCCATAAACCGTACCATTTGAATCGTTACGTAAAAGGACTTGGCGGAAGAAAGCAGACGCGTGCTTCAACACTAATGCATGTGCAGCAATCTGGCCGGCACCACAGGTGTCAATGGTGACGTCCGCAAATTCAGCATTGTCGTATAGATCCGTGATATGGACTGGTGAAGGGAGAATGCTTTGCAGACCAGCGAAACGTGCCTCGACTTCGATGGTAAGAACATCATCTTGCAAGGCATCCTTTACCTTTCTCAACAACATAAATTCTACCTACCGACTGCGATGGGTACGAGCTGCTTCTAAAATGGACTCAGTTTGATCACGTACCACGCCAACCATAGCCATCTAATGATCATGCGTGTGAGCGAATGGATAGCATCACTTGCGTTTATGTTGCGGCTATTTCCTACCAGAGCCATGGGTAAATATGTGTTCACCATCACGTCTGACCGCATCGCCATTTCCACCTTTAATCTTGACTGCGATAGCAAAATCTATGTGTACACTCTCGTGCGACAGTTTTTTCGCAAGCATATGCGATTTTAAAACTATGATCCTAGTTAGCTAGCTGCCTGGTCCCGTCGAAGTCAATGCTCACAAATAGAAATGTAGCCGCTACCACTGTCAAATTCCTTGTAAATAGGGTCGAACATGATTGATAAAGGCAAATTTTGCAGAAGCACTTTGGGAGACTGGTTGCGTAGAAAAGTAAGTTGATATCGAATATGCAGACAATACTCGCATTGATACCGATCAACGACAGGCGTACATGTACTCGCATTTTCAGTTTTGAAAAATTCTCAACGGCCCAGGTAAATGTCAAGCGTGTACTTTTGATAGACCCAAGTGTTGCCTCCATAATGGCCTCGATGATTCTATCCAGAATTCTCGAGTAGCGTGCGTCCGCAATATGTCACGAACGTGACAGCTGCTATGATGCGACCATCTGCATCACTAGCGCCTGTAACTAAGGACCCTTCTAATAATCACGTGTAATGTAACGAATCTACGCGAGATTGTTACGTAATACGCCTACCGCGAGAGCATTGTTGTGCAAGCTGTGAGGGTCACTGTTGTACAACACATGACACAGACTTGACAACAATCAAGGGTAGACAACAACAAGTCGAGGGTGGAACTACACTTGAGCAAGTAGTTAGATACTATGTGAGTATCTGGTGGGACTGTGGCTCCATATCGCATTGAGGCGATATGTCTAAAACTACAACACATTGAGGTGTTGTTACATGTAAACCCCTAAAGTATTTAAACCCAATTGCTGATGAGTAGAATGAGTTTTCTTCATACAGCAATTGTGGTGATAGAATCAGAATTGTACTAAAAGAAGCCTACTTTAGGATTCTTACACAACACATGCCGATCGCACATATGTTTGGCACAAGAATACTTACAACCAACAAAAGGTAACACGACCGTCACATTCGTGACAAGTGGGACAACTTCGCCTTCACTTATACCCATGACAATCACGTGAGAAGGAAGTGTCATATCGTGATGATGTTATATATCGACAATGTCGGGGTCGGAGATTACTAACACGATCTTGTTTTCTGGAGACCTAGCTCAATAACTGGAGTATGATTCAGTCCTATAATCAGATTTATTTTGATAAAGAAATAATGATAAATGTTATAATTCGTTTCTCCTCTTAACTGGAGTATGATTCAGTCATATAGTCAGAGTTTAGCAAGTTGAGGAACAAACTCTGACTGTAACAACACTCATAAGTGATGTTGACGTAACCACTCACCAAGAGTGAACTGCGAACACGATAGACGCACAAAGCGTCGGCTAAGAGCGAATCCCGCCGGATACACCATGTATCCCCATAACTTGCTCAAGGTTATGCCACCCGTCGACCATTGTCCACGCTTGTCATTCCGTCACCAGCCGATGGATCACGCGGATCCATCCAACCCTGATTGGTCAATACGCTCACGCGTCATTCGGCTTATCTATTCGCCTTAACTCTGTTACACTGACGATGATTTTACTAAATCATAATCCAGATATCCCAACCACATATGTTTTAAATATATATATATAATGATGAAATTCAACGATTCAATGATGAACTGATTCACTTTGAGGTGTGTGGGAGTCTGCTTCAACATCGTAAGACGCACTGGCAATATGTCTTTTGCGCAATCGCAACGCTCACCTGCACTTCAACAATAAGTTAAAAAGCACCAGCGTATTTTGTATATCAATATTTGCATTGGCCCATTCTGCCTCGCAGTACTGTATAGATATTCTAAAGGTAAATGCTAACATGCAACAAAGCAGCTGATCTGATCAACATGCATGTCGTGCTTACCATTATACAACTTTAAGCACACGTTTGCGACTTATGGAGATTGTGAATATGCTGTCCTTGTTGTACCTCCAAAAGCTAATGGATTCCAACTACTAAGCTACTTTGAGAGGATTCCAACACGGCTATATTCTGATGCAGAGTAAGCCTTGTTTCTGTCAATGCGCCGTCCTCTGTCGGCTTACTGGTGTCCCCCTAGTTTCTGCCTGTACGTTACAAGTCGGGCTGGGCTCTTCTAGGACTACCAGTCTGTTGAGATGGGAGACACATCTGGCACACCTCGCACACCTGGTGTGGCTGAAACACTATTTGGTTGGGTATAAAAAGGATTGTATCCCAGACCTTTCTAGAATAAGAATATGCTAACAGACTATTTATACTTGGATGAAGCGGTGAGTTCCCTCACTGACTACAAACAGAATCTGTGGACACATCGTCGATGCAGATAGCACAAGCCTTCTCGCCTTTCAAGCCGACGGTCATGATTCCGTCACTTCTGGCCCCAGTCGTCTGCACTGCCCCCGGCATCATTCCGGAATGGTGTTGGGCCCACATTGGACATGCCACAAAAAGCGAGCGTCTGATCAGCCGGACGCCTACTATTGCTGATGTTGTGCTTTGCTTCAGTGGTATACATCTATCAGTCAATCAATCCACCAATCCAACTCAGTCATCGAGAAAAATGTCAGAATCTGGAGTTTGGATTCGATGCAATGAGCTTTATAGACAAAGTTTTGGAAATTGGAGAAAAGAAGATTCTCCAAATCCGCCCTTCTAAATGTCACATTGTGACTTTCGTGTTATCAAGGGATAACACTTCAATCAAGGGGATCCTTTCTGGGCTGTATGAAAAGCTGCAAGGGTTTGTTTGTTTTTCCGCAACAGTTAAAACTCTTGCGTATTATGTATATATACACCTATTATCATATCTGACACATTCTACAGGTAAAATACGATCTTGCGTATTATGTAGATATACACCTATTATCATATCTGACACATTCTACAGGTAAAATACGATCTTGCGTATTATGTAGATATACACCTATTATCATATCTGACACATTCTACAATGTTTGACATTAAAGCTCACTGCCAGAAATCACAAACTCCCGCTTTAAATAATATTACGTGCTTATAATCACTATTATGCGTTACATGAGTCAGATACTCATGTAGCACGTCATTTGTGACAAAAAGTTTCCAAATTGTTGGTCAGCAAAATGCTAACGATGGTCGAGAGCCTATCCAATAACAATGATCAACAATTCTACGTAGACAGATAAAGATAATGAAACGATGTAATCATTCACTATACCAGACTTTTCCCTAGAGTGATGCTTGAATGTTGCGAGCGTGGTATTTCTCCTGAATAGCACAGACTATTTTGTCTGTATGTGCTCACGGATTCATGTGTTATTAATCTTAATTTCCTTATTAGACATTCGTATGTCAGGGAAGTTGGCTATTTTGTCACGCTTTTTATAGCACAGCTATCCGTGAGGTATGCGCGCGACGCGCGAGGCACCAAGTCACACCTCAACATGATGGCCCTCTGATAGCCGTGCGGAGCGGCAGTCAGTTTGTGTGCACGATCACTGCCGACATTTTGCATACTGCTTACACTGCACAATATTTACTCGCCTCATATCACATATATTTGGACGTCGACTACTGTACAAACTATTTTACAAATTTCTCCAAGAATTCTGTAACGACAACATCACTTCGTTTGTTGACTGGGAAAAGCCCCCGAAGATCAAACCCAGCCTCATTGCTACTACTAGTCATAGCTTTAATTAGAATGCTGTATGTATCTGGACCATACTCCTTTTTCGTCTCGTACAATGTTTCGCCCAAGAGTTTCGGTGCTGGTGGAATTCTGGCTGGAGAATCAATGATACCAGAACATATCAGTGGGATCTGCGATAACCGAATGGCACCTGTATACAGTAATCTCGACAGGAGAATCGCTACGTTCTTGAATATTTCCGGCACATCTATACTGACATCGCCAATCACCTCGACATGCTGTGTCAGGCTAATTGTATGAATGAAAGTTAGTCTGCCGTTGGAAGTACTGATGCGCCATAGGTATCGCGTACCATGCAACAATGACATCAGCAGTTACGATTTCATTCTTTGCGAGATGAACCAGTAAGTCAGCCGTCTTGATATAGTCATTTCGCTTTTTCTCACTGACTTTTTCAAGTATCGCACAGATGGCTTGACTATGGTATTCTCCATCTCCTAAATCCTTAAAATCTGCGCCTGCTTCAGCTGCATCAAAGTTGGAATAAAATTCTTCAATCATGGCGTCAATCTTTCTGGTGGCAGCTTTTTTGGATAATTTGCTTGCTGATTTGGCTGTTACTGGTGCGGTGGCCGACGATGTCGTAAGTTTTGCCACTGGCGCAACCCGGCTGTTAACGTCGGCAGCTGGTGGTGACACGTCGCTTCAATTGCTTCATAAACTGACATTATTAATTAATAGGAATAATTACCTCAGAAGATCGTGAAGGACGATTCTGATGAAGAAACGCCGAAGAAAAACTTCACCGATGCGACCAGAGCCATCGCATCTCTCTCCCAGAGGTGCGGTGGATATAGGACCATCCTACGTTGCTAACAGTACGATGGTCAAATAGGGGCCATGCCGAAATGCGGTTGATACACTAGATGGGTGAAAGAGAGACTGCCGTGATGGGAGTATGAATGGTGGCGCCCATTCTCCGATTATTGTCCGGTTATTACCCGATTATGCGCCCCTTGCACGCGAGATTGAGGGTCCCCACGGCCATCCCCTCTTATAACGGAAGAATCGGGGAATATTCTTCATTCAGTCGCTGGGTGCGGACCATGTTCTGGAAGACTCTAGTGTTGCTATAGCGACACATACTCACAACGGTACGTCCGTTGGTTACATCACTGCAGTATGATTGGCCTCGGCGGCATTGTTGATCATGGCTGGGATGCACAACCGACATCTGAATGGATGGATGGATGAACCATTTGTCGCAGCAAGCAACTCCCTGACAAACTGCTTGTATTAAAACCGTCTAGGGAGCCATCTTTCTAGTGCGAATATTGCTGATTTGCTGCCACGACGTGGCATCAAACCTCCTAGTGCTAGATGTTCCAACCCGGAACAACGGTCGACTCCTCAGACGGCGACCGCAAACTTCCAGTTTCTTCGCATTGCGAAGGGATGGAAGATTGTACGGCGTGGCTCCGAACCCGAGAAGCTTCCGGTTCCAGCACCAATGCGTTCAAGGTGACATTGCTGGGAAACGCCACATAGAATTCTGGTGCGACATGGGCTAAAGAGGAAGACGCGACTACAGCTGGCAGAAGAAATTTTGATGTAAGTCGCCCTGTCGAGCTTTGTCACATCTTGTGTTGATAACTAACATTACTTTATTGTGTATAGCCGCTTCGCTTTCCATGACGGATACACCCATGTTTGTGGTCGTTTCATTGAGCTGGTAGCACGTGTCACGAGGCTTCATTGTGCAAAGACGTTACCGCTTCCGGAATTCCAATGCTACAAATATACACACAGACTTGACAACAATCAAGGGTAGACAACAACCAATCGAGGGTGGAACTACACTTGAGCAAGTAGTTAGATACTATGTGAGTATCTGGTGGGACTGTGGCTCCATATCGCATTGAGGCGATATGTCTAAAACTACAACACATTGAGTTGTTACATAAAATGATGAAATTAAATGAATTGAATGACACGATTCGTGTCATCTGGGTGGGGGTCACCGCCTATCGTTCCTGCGAGCTTGGCGTGGCGGCGGTAGTGCGATGGCCTGCTAACTACTTGTTGTTACAGTGTTACGAAAAAAGGTAACACGACCGTCACATTCGTGACAACAACAGAGTGGGCGGAAGTGAGCAAGATCTGTATTTCGTACGAACACGTGATGCGTTTGTCATCAAGTCCCGAACTGCTTCTTTTTGCAAGATAAGAAGACGATAGGAATGCTCATGGACCTGTCAAGTTGCCATAGCGTGACAGCGCGTTGGCAAAACTAAAGTCTAACTCTTCATGTGCGCAACCCCGATTTTCTGCTTGTCTTTGCCTCTCGTGTATGCGCGCAGACAATTAATTAAGCTCACCCTCCAGCTCGGCTATGTCCTTGCGGTGATTACCCATCTGACTGGAAAGATGTCGAAGCTCAGTTTCCAGCTTTTTCATGTTGCTATTAGTCACATCACAGCGAGCATCAAGGTATAGTTGTATGTCTAGAAATGTATGGGTTAAAGATATCAAGTTACGTCAGAAACGGAGCGTAGCGTCGATAGGACACTACTACCTATATACAAACAAAATTACGTACAAAACTTCCCCCTTGAATTATACCACGCGACAGTGTTAGAGACAACAACTAGAGGGGTGTATTGAGTAAGTGCTTCCCTCTGTCGGTCTTATCCCTGGCAGCTCACTCCCCTTCCTCACAAACACATCGTTCTTCAGCTTCCTTTTCCAGTTGAGCCTTTCTCATTCCATCCCTCTTACGACGTTCGGTTGCGAACAATGGATCGAAATCAGCAAGAGATTCAGCTTGTGAACTGATGGCGCCTTGGGTTTCATCGCCGTCATCTTCCAATATCACGAAGGCCTCATCCGACGGTGGTGTGACGGGAGGAGAGACTACGTTGCTCTTTCTCTTGGATACTGCAGTTATTGCTTTACCACCTTTCCTAAGTTTAGCCGGGATACTGGTGGTTCGAACGGGGAACTTCTTTGTTGACTTTTTGCTTCTAAGGGCAATTGATAGTTTCGGTGTATCTTCTTCCCATTGATCGTCGCCGTCATCAGGTATGAGGGCCTTGGTTGATGTTGATTTCCTAGGAGATTTAGCTGATTGTGGTGAACTATGTAATGTGTTTCTACCACTAACAGGACCCAGATTACCACTAAATCCGGGCGATTGCGGAGCGGTGAGAGGCAGTAATGGTGGTGTCTGCATTGTTGTCTTTGGTGAGGTTGGAGACCTGATGGTATTGCTCACTGATTCCGCATTATTTATTCTATCTACTTGTTTACCATCCGGTAAAACTTCGCAAGAGATTGTAGCATCAACAGAAGGACCACCAAACACATCAGCTAACTCTAGCACGGCTTGTGGTACCATGCCTTTGGTCTTCCGGTTGTTTGTTGCCAACGATACCAATGTGTCCTCGTCTTTATTAGATTCCCTCGTTCCATTACTGTTAGTGTAAATGTGGCTGTTACTAGTTCTGCCACCGTCCAGCCCTACTTCTTTCTGCAGCTCCTCCTCCGCTACATATTTATGACGTACTGGCTGCATGTCCGATTGTTCTAGACTGTTAAATTTCGGATGAGAGTTACGGACGACTGATTCCCCATCGTAGTTATTGTGCCTGGTTGGTGATTGTTTGAGTTCCACTGGTTCAGTAGTTTGAGCCGCTGGAAATGCTGTTGCTCTTGGCACTGGGGACCGAAACATCCTACTAGTGGAACCGTCGATAGTTCGCTCCAGTCTGGAACTGGTTTGTGATTCCGTCTCATGTATGATGCTGGATGTGCGGGGGGCGATCCTTTTACTTCCTGCTCTTTTCTTTCCAGAGGACGTATTACTTGTGCTACCGGCAGGTGCTTTGTCATGATGACTACTAACACTAGTATTACCATATAGTTCACTATTGTTATTACCTTTTTCAGATGATACCACCGAGGCATCATCAACATCGACTAAGCTAGCTTCCTTGACAGTACGATTTTTCGCAGACGATATACCTATGCCACGTAATCGTCTAGCCTCTTCCACGCCACCCTTTGGTAAACCACCAGCTCGAGCGCATAGATCAGCGAAGGCACCCCACAAGTCCTTCCATCCTTGTACGACAGTCAATTCAGGGGAAGCAACGGCTGTTACCAATCGACGTACATCTTGCCATCGTCTATAACCTCGTAACTGCTCAGCTACCGATGGTAGGCCCTCACAAATCAGGGAGATTCTGGAGCAAAGTTCGGTCAATGGTGGGATTTTAGAGGACCTACCAATATCGTCATGTGCTGTAGCCCAGAGTTGGAAGAGATGGTGGGAAGCATCCAAACCACCAGATACACAGTGACCCAACACATAGGTCTGATCACCGTGACAGGCAAAGTCGCCTGCTACACCCGGTTCTGGCTCCCAGGAGATCAAACCTGATGAGAAAGAAGCAAGGAGATCCTCCATGGCAGCATAGAAACCATGATCATCTCTTAGGTTTTCTAGATCACCAAAGGTTCGGTAAAGGTCGCCCATTCTGCACAAGATCGACATTCCAGCTATTACCCAAACAGATTCAGCTACCTGTGTCATTGCAGTTGGATCTTTTTTGGGAGGAAGAGGAATTTTTGAATGTATACCACCACTTTGGGTTGGCTCTGGTGGTGGTGGACCAGCGCAGAGATCAGCCAAAACGTGTAGTGCTGCCATCGTTTCACCTACATCACCGCGACAGAACATGGTGATCAATTTGGATAGCACGGCCCGGCCTGGATAGTATTTGGCACCAGCTGGCTCTCGTAGAGCTAGTCCTAGTACGATGGAAGCTTGCATACAGATACCACCCCGGGATCCTAGCACCCGCTGCAAATCTTTTGGTCGTTCACTGTTCAAGGGATGGGACAAGAGCAAATCTACGACAGCTTCAATACCCCCTAGGTTGTATGAAACTTGGCCTTGGGCTGAACAACAATACCGTCAAACATGCATTATCCGCACCATGACGAACAAATTGCTCCATGGCAGGATCAATTTCCTCCCAGTGTAAAGCAGCTACCATCATAGCAGGCTATGTTCTAATGTTATGATCAACATTGGCCGCCTCGAACTTTTGTTACCGCAAGGACACACCTTCCCAGACTTCAAATCTCCAATAATTTTCTTGGCTTTGGCGAAAAGTATTGCGGGGTTGACTGGCTTTGGTGCCGTCTAAACTAGGGGATTCAATAAGTGCGATTACAACTTACTGCATCCGTAATCACAACCAACATCCACAACCGCAATGCAAAAAGGTAACCACCCATTACTTTAGTGACATGGCGTTCCCAATCATTGGCCCATGTACGCATGGACGGTACACACTCCCTCACTGCATCCGAGAATCGTCTCGGTCCATGTACTAGACCCAATTCCACCATTTCGACAGTTCGACCCTCCAATACTCTAACTAACCTACCAACCAACCGTAGGTCAGTAACACCATCTTCAGAGTGGAAGTAGTGTAGAGCAGCTGCTGATCCATGTGACTCAATACCCTTGGCAATGGCAGCGCCTCTACCGATCTTGGTCAATTCGAGTCGATGTAGAGTATTTTCACATACGAAAATGTAGATAGTGGACCATACAGAAGCTCGTTGTCTTTTCGGTATTTCTTCGGCTGAGGTTGATAGACCGACATATAGCTTAGCTTCGTCTCCAACACGAAGGGTTGGTGGTACGTTTTGTGGTGAGAGTTTGTCTGCAGGCGATAAAGTCACAGTGGACAATTCTTCGAGTTTATTGGCATGGTTACCAGCAATTGTATCTGCATGGTCACGATGGAATCGTAGAGCTTGTTCGAATGAATCGAATGCCCAGAGAGTATGAGCGAGATTCAAGTATAGACAAGTACGCGGTCCCAGTTCACCACCAGCTTTGTATTCTTGGGAAGATAGAATGTAGTTATGGGTGTTGGTTGGAGGTTGGAATTCGTCGGGTCGATCCCATGCAGAGCCAGCTCTGAATGTTGGCGTTTCCAGTAGCACGTCGTCTGGGGCCAAGATGGGATAGACTCTGCGAAGGGCTAATGCTGCTTCTGAGCTGAATTCTGGATCTGTGACCACCATTGCAGGGTGGCTATATCATATAAATCGACCCGTCTAGAGTGTATCATTGGAAGTCAGTCCATCAGACCATACATCGCGAACAGTCAGGAAGGCCAACACTGGCAGCTTCCGCAAGGTCCAAGCAGCGATCGAAATCTCGTATACACTGGTTGCTAAATGATATCACCATACAAATACCTGCAATGTACCTTGTTTTGTGTAGAGGTGTCCAGGTGGAAGATTGATCGCTGTCGTCGCGTTTACTTGAAATTGTGTTTAAAGTCAAATTGCGAAGCAAACTAGCGTTTTGAACAACAAAAGGCAAGGAACCAAGCGAGGCCGTCAGCAAAGAAGGTGGCGTCGCCCGTCGGCCGTCCTGCTAAGCACGATCAGCTACATTATTTAGACTTGCGTATCTGTAAAGTGCCGACAATGTCAGTGCCTAACCTGCTCCAATTCTGTCACCATTACGCCACGATCGAATCGATGCTCTTTAATTGGTACCGTGTCAACCTCTGTCCCATACCTCATCCATCTGCGATTCTGTGTTTTTATATAATGGTCAAACCATCCGTCCCTTTGAAAAAAACCGCCAGCCGCACTACCGTGGAGGTGAGCTTTATACGAGTGCATACTTTACGTGTTTTCTAGCTGTACATGTCAACTCCGCTTGCTCACAACGATTATATCCGGCACTTAACGATTCTCGTAGTAGTCCGGCCCTTCATCATCATCCCGTCGCTCAAACTCAGCATCGCCAAAATCAAGACCAGCGTCATCCTGAAATTCCGGATCATGTTCCTGCCTCACAATCCCACCATCCAGTGTATCTTCAAATTCCTCCGGAGCTGCCTGTACTACTGATGCAGCAACAACCTCGGTTACCTCATTCTCCAGCGAGGTATCGAAATTGGCATCGTGCGAATGATTTAGGGAATCATCCACCACATTCCAATCTACGTAATCACCAGTTGGAGTTGTTGGGACATTGTTGTCCGATTGTGCTTTGCGTGATGCTTTTTCGTCATCCTTATCTGACACGTTGGACTGTTCTTGTTGTGGCTTGTCATTGTCTATGGGAGTGGCACCTAGTCGTTGTCTGGGAAAGTTTCCAGAGTCAGTCATTTGTACGCAAGTTGTAATGTTGGCAGAATATGATGAGAGAGGCACTTCTAATGCCCAAGAGGGCACGTTAGTCTGAGCTGACCTTTTTGCATCTTCTATCAGATCAACAAGGTTAGCAGGTAAAGTTCTGGAACTCACAAACCCATTCCGCAAAAAAGTATGCAAGATTCACCTCGCAAGTCGGCATCCGTAGATCCAGTAGAAGCATTCATTGACTTCTGGGACCTACCTCTGGTTATCATGTTGGTGTTCTATTGTACGCATGCACATGCACAAAGTGTTAGATGGGTACGCGTTCACAGAGTCCTTTGTATGTAATACTGTGGGGTCACTCTCGTTTAACTAAGTTGTTCCAACACCCAAACCTATCCCATCAGGTTTAGTTGCCAATATAATGCAACTACAATGGAATAGGTGAGTGGTGGAGTTAGCATTATGTATTGATAAGTTATTTTCATGTTTAGTTGCTAATATAATGCAACTATGATGGAATAGATGAATTATAGACTCCAGGCACACATTTGGATATTTCCATGGCGCTAAAATTGCGCAATCATGTAAGACGCAAAAAACTACCAGTTTCCGAAAAAGACTGGCACAAATGCCTCACATTTCGAGGGTCATGGGCGGAAGGCCCAGGGATGGCCACGTAAACCCGCCGGCGCCTCGCGCTATTTGCACTTCAAACATACAGTCGGCTCAGTGGAGGCTTTGCAGTATTATCAACTACATCAAATAGTGTACATCACGCCAAGCCATTGCCATGATCCCCATATGGATTAGATGGATCAGTTATGCATCATCAAGCACATAACCCCTGTTCGTCAACCTGTGTTTATTGGTGGAATTTTCGATTTTCCAGTTTGAAAACAACTACGGGTTGGGTTAACCGTTTCGAACTCGTTTTCTATTTCGCGCGCTGATGGTTCCCTTGAAATGGAAATATGTAATGAAATGGCAACGACATTCCATTCCTTTGACAACCCTAATAATACGTAGAATGGCAACAGATGCAACTACGAAGGACGCTCTGATCAATGAAGGTAATGTGGACGCAATCGTACTTGTACGAGCAGCTCGCCTTCGCTCCTCTAAGCCCTTGACAACTTCATGCTCATTCTGTAGCAAAGAAGGTAGCTTCGTGTGCAGCTATAGACGCTCATGTCACGCCCGAAACCAAAGTTATTGGCATAGGTACAGTTTCTCAAAGTACACCGTACATCCCAAAGGCACTTTGACCAAACATCAATAATACAAATCAAGGATCTGGATCAACAATCGTCTACTGTGTGGAAAGGCTACAATCGAGAGTAGCTCAAGGTGGACTGAACGTACGGGCGTGTATTCCTACATCTTTTCAAGCTAGGCAGTTGATCATCGAAGCTGGCTTACCATTGGTGAGCAAGCGCTCGTATCAGGGTTATTATTTTGTTTGGCTTCATTCACTATCATTTCGTCATTACTATTAGGGCGAGCTGAATCAATTTCCAGGCATGGTGGCCACTGTTAGAAAGCTCATGTCTAGTTTTTTGCTCATTAGATAAACTTGCTAGTCGTGGATGTAGCATTTGATGGAGCCGATGAGGTTGATGCGAAGCTCAATTTGTTGAAAGGGGGTGGAGCATGTATGTTACAAGAGAAGCTAGTAGCCGCCAATGCCAAAAAGTTTGTGGTCGTTGCTGATTACCGAAAGAGATCAAAGAGGCTTGGAGACGGGGTATGCCGGAAGCATGCATGGGTTTCACTCGCCGTTCTTCTTGCTTACAGTTCTTTGATTGAATAGTGGAAACAAGGTGTCCCGATAGAAGTCGTACCACTAGCATACGTTCCAATCATGCAGGTGTGTTCTCGCGGGACTAGTTCGAGCTCATAACCGTGCAGCTTACCGGAGTCTATAGTGTCTACGATCACTTGGTGGGAACCCAATACTACGAATGGCCGTGAAGAAAGCAGGTCCAGTAGTCACAGATAACGGAAACTTTGTCATTGACTGTGACTTTGGAGTAATTGACAATCCCCATGCGTTGGAGCTCTCGTTGGTTCAAATACCAGGACTCATTGTTTCTGGTCTATTTACAAACATGGCTGAAAAGGCGTATTTTGGAATGCAAGATGGGTAGGGCGATACGCTGGTTGCTGCTGTGAATAATGGTGCAGAAGCTAATCATTTGTCACAAAACTAACAATGGGCTGTCATAGGACTACCACTTCACAAGACAAGGCGTCATAGTGGGACTGTATCTGGCCTTTGCTCACTCATAAACAGTCATTGGTAGATTTGCAGTGTTTCAGTTCCAGCATCAAAACATTGTAGCATAGTCTGCATAATAGTACTGGCGTGAAAAATGACTTGATCGTCCCGTGAGATGTGAAGCAAGCATATTTATGCCGCTGGTCAATTTGCAATTTCCGGCGATGCGACAATCGGTGTGAAAGTTCTCGATTGAACCTCGAGTTATCAATGTGTGGAGAAAATCACGGCATGTCACTTCCACAATACGCAATTTTCACGTGAATGATCGGGATGAAACCAGCGTCTCGAACGAGGCCGCGTACTCCACGTTGAACCTTCCTCGCATTGTGACGGCTTCACGACCACAACACAACAAACCACCAAGACCCGCTTAGCCATACAGGCATTAGCCCATCGCAATGAGAACCTTTTGGAGTATTTCCGCATTCTTGGCTGCCGTCTTAGCAGTCGCTAGAGCCGACGAATCTGTTCTGGTATTGACTACTGACAACTTTGACAAGGTAAGTTGAGGTGAGCTGTTTTGTAGAATGCCATGTATGGAAGATACCAACGGGTTCTCTATAGTTCATTGATGGAAGTAAAGATGCCTTGGTGGAATTCTACGCTCGTAAGTAAACGTTTAGATTGCATCCCCACTCGTTGATATGCAATTGTCGTATGTAAAATGCATCATCAAGACGTCAGCCTCTTTCAACCGTTTCTCCTCATTTGTACGCTCCCATACGATAACTAACAACGCAAATTTAATTCGTGAAATACAGCTTGGTGCGGTCATTGGTGAGTGCTCGTCAAGGGTTATATTAATATCGCAAACTCGCGGCTCACATCAACTGCATCAACGATGATCCCGTAGCAAGAACTTGGCTCCTGTGTGTTTAATGTGACCGTTCTGGAATTTAAGCTGCTGAATTCAAGCCTGTACGGGTTTCTCAAGTGCCGATATACTCATCCTCTGGACATACAAATTGTAGATCTACGAGCAGTTGGCAGTGGCGTACCAACCATTCAAAGACAGAGTGCTGATTGCTAGTGTGGATGCCGACGCTCACAAATCGCTTGGAACCAAGTATGGTGTGAGTGGATACCCTACCATCAAGTGGTGAGTATCAGTTTGGGCGATCGAGACTCCATTGGCTGACGACATTGATTCATCGGTTATAGGTTTCCCAAAGGTTCGTCGACTCCTGAAGATTACTCTGGCGGCCGAGAGGTGACGGACTTTATCAATTTCATCGGTGAAAAGTCGGGTACGATGTGACATTAGCCCGCAATTATCTCGTACATTGCCAAGTCCCTTTTCCCGTAGGAGTGAACCCCATAATCAAGACACCGGTCACTGCCGTCACTGTGTTGACCAGTGGTAATTTTTATAATTATGTTGGCACGGATAAAAATGTCCTAGTCGAGTTCTACGCCCCGTGGTGTGGGCATTGGTACGTACCTCACTGTAGTAATTCGCTTGATTCGACGACGCCTAACTCTCATCATTCTGTAGTAAAACTCTGGCTCCGGTACGTCATTTGAATACTCATTCACAGCCTCCAAGAGTTTGACATGACAAACATGCCGTATCTAGACATATGAGAAAGTAGCCAAAGACTTTTCGCAGGAGTCGGACTGTGTAGTAGCTAATGTTGATGCCACAGCTGCTACTGACCTAGCCGAGAAATATCGAGTCGAAGGATTTCCCACCATCAAGTTCTTTCCCAAGGGTGCCAAAGAATCTCCGGTGGAGTATACTGCTGGTAGATCAGAAGAAGACTTTTTGGCCTATTTGAATGAAAAGTGTGGTACCCACAGAACTGTTGGTGGTGGACTGGATGAAAATGTATATAACTCTGCTCGTTCATGTTGCCATTACCTTATACTCATTACGCATCATACATAGGCCGGGCAAGTCGCACAAATGGCTGAATATGTTAAAAAATTCCTCTCGCGCAAAGAGAAGAAATTTCGCGAAGCAGTCATTGAAGAAGCCAAGATAGCTGCCAGTGAACTGACCGGGACCGTCAAAAGCAATGCAGCTTACTACGTTAAGTTTATGGAGAAGATAGTCAAATCGGGAGAAAACTATATCGAAACTGAGTACAAACGACTGGAGAAGTTGGGGAAGGCAGCAACAGTGGAGCAAGCTGATTCCTTTTCTCTTCGCAAGAATATCTTGGGTCTTTTCAGGGCAGCTGGCCTGGTTGATGGCAAGGAGGAGTTGTAGTTTTGCTATTCCCCATGGTCGTATCCTTTGTATCATGACTCATTTGAGTAAAGAGATGGTACTAGACAATGCGAAAGGTTGTCATGAAGCAATGAATGGTATTGTCGGTTTTTCTTTGTCCGCTCTCGAGCTTTGCGAAACATTCACGTTCGCATTCAGCGGGTAAGGTCGCTAGTAGCACCGTCTACGGCGATCCAGGACAGCGTCGCCTGCTTCCATGCAATAATGCAATATGCTTTGCGGTTGCAGCACAGTTAAGAAAAGGCGAAAAGACTAAGCCATTGAAGCAGCTTTTCATCAGCAGAAGGTACTTGGATCCAAACAACCACTACAATCAGGTTTACTTGGCAACTCAGATAATATCTAGCACACGCCCTCACAGTTTTCCCTGGACGAACTTATCACGCAAATCCTTCTTGTTGATTTTCAACATGGCATTCCTTGGCAATTCATCAATGAACTTGATCTGCGAAGGTATCTTGTATGATGCAATTCGCGGTTTCAGATAGTTTCTGAACCATGATAGGTCAAAGGGGCGCATTCCCTGTTTTCGGTTCATGTACGTGGATAAGGAACGTGCTACATTTCAATAGAAGCATCTGCGGCATTACCGGTTTTAGAACAAGCAATGCAGTCACTTGATCACCCCACTGCTCATCCGGAACAGCGAAAACGGCAACGTCTGACACACCGGGTACAGTAAGAATCTCTTGCTCAACTTCCAAAGCTGACACTTTGTAGCCGCCCGTCTATGGCGTGGTCCGAGCCAGTGAAGCGAGTTGGACGCATGTTGGAAAGACCTCATACCTTGATGATATCAGACCTAGCGCGGCCCATGATTCTGTACACGCCGTCATTAGTGAGTTGTACAATATCGCCAGTAATGAAGTACGGCTTGCCGCCAATTCCTAGTTTGTGCGGCAGTCGAAATTCTAGGTTTAGGATACGGGCTTGGGTCGATGGACGTACCTCTGAAGGACTGCCTTGTCGCGTCGGGTCTGCCCCAATACTCCTTATAGATCATGGGCCCAGCCAAATGTAGCATGCCTGGTACGTCTGGGCACTCTGTCACATCATGACCATCATCATCCACAACTTTCAAATCCACAAATGGTAGCGGTGTTCCAACACAGCCCTATGTCGCAAGAGTTTCAGCGAAAAAGGCGAAATGCCGAACATATCGACTTACTGGTCGCCGGACACCATTCAATGGATTGGACAACACTAATCCCGTTTCAGACATACCGTATCGTTCCAGCAACTGATGGCCGCTAATCGTTTCCCAGTCTTCAAACTGCTTCACGGGCAACGCGGCCGATCCAGACACCATCAGTCTGAACTGGTGACACGCCTCGACACAGGCCTTCTTGTCGTCTTCTGAGGAGCGGCGCCATGCTTCAGTCAGTTTGCTGTACATGGTCGGCACAGCCATGAAGAGGGTGAGGTCGCGTTGTGGTGCTCGCCAACGTTTCCAGACTGCGTTGGCTTCGAATTTGGAAACAAACTCTACTGTTGCCCCGCTGTACAAGGCACATGTCAGAGCCTAGCGATGTAGATTCTTGTGTTGATATTGATCCGCGGCATGCATGGATGCCAAGGCTTACAGCCATTATACCCTAAGCGCATATAAGTCAGAGAGCCGGTATAGCAACGGTAATGAGTTTCAAGATAGATACGTGAACGTGGTGTAGCGGCAGGCAGTGAAGAATCTTGTCATCTTTGGTCCATTTCCAGGCCATGATTAACGCAAGCACTTGATGCTCCAGATTGTTATGAGTTGTTAAGCAACCCTAACGTAGGGATGTTGTATCAGAAGAGACTCTACATCATCGATTTAGAGCGGCTGGAACCTTTGGCTGCCCGGTTGTGCCGCTTGTATACACAATCAAGGCACCGTTGTTGCCATCGAAAGGAACAGTGTCGTAATTTACAAATTCTCTAGGAGGCTCAACTGCATAGTCATCTACTTCTTTCCATTGTAGCAGCGGGAATTTGGGTCGTATGTGTTTGTAGATTCGTTCCAAGGACTTGTGTACGATCTAGTATGTGGATCCGAGTATATTGGCTCCCTTTGAATGCTGATATGTGCACCATGATGGATCATACCACTACAGAGGCACCACTGTCATTAATTGTGTATTCCAATTCAGGTGATGGATGAGTGTCGCACAAGGGCACGGCTATACCACCGCTCATCCAACTGGACCATTGAGCGACAACGTATTCATAAGACCTGGTTGACGTTCTGCGTGATCAGAGCACGCCGTCCAAACATCATGCACATGACACGTCAAACGTCACCTTGGACAAAGGAATGCCACACGATCCCCTACTTTGGATCTGAAGCTTGAACGTAGGCTGACGGCATCGTGTAATAGCTGACCATATGTAAATGTGTTCCCATTTGGATTGACTATTGCAGCTTTGCTCTGATTCTGGGTAGCTGCCTTGAATAAGTCTAAGTTTGGAATGGTGGATGAGAGTTTGGCAATTGTGTGTATAGATGATCGTTTGGGGATCTGGAATAATGCTAGCAGGGCCATGGTCGCCTTGACGAGCATTCATGTGCATACACTGTCTTGGTTGGATTGTTTCTGCAGAAGCGATATGTCGTGTCCGGCTTCCAGGCGTATTTATCAATCAAAAACATGCTCCATACCTTCCACGCGACGTGCAATCTTCGCCTGGTGCCTCCATAATGTCATGACCACCCTCCAAGGTCCCCACGAGATCAAAATACGTTCACACTAGATCTCTAGCTACTCAGGAAATGCCATGCCCAAACATAG
>QEAN01000264.1:0-18479 GCA_006535955.1 Synchytrium endobioticum | reverse complement strand
CGCCTCAACTCCAAGTGAAACACCCTCTCCTGCTGGAGCCGCTTCGTCCCCTACCATGATCGCAGCAATCTCATCCGGTGTAGTTGGCGCAAGTGTAGCCGCGGGTCTGCTGATCCGTCGTGCTCGATCACAACAGCGACTTGAACAGGTTTTTGCATCTCCTGGACCGACTGGAATCAACTTTTCTCACAACCCTCTTTATGCTGGTGCTAACAATGTACACGAGAACCGGATCTACGTGCCACCAGTAGAAACGAATCAGTCTGCATCGGCCAACTTGTTGCACCTGGGGGAGAATTGGAGCTGTAAAATCGATTTGGAATAACTCTATCGTGATTCTTCAATGCTATACGCCACTATACCAGCAATATATCCGTGGTGAGAGACGCGGGTGGTCCTGTCTATTTTCTTGAGAGTACATGACTAGATACAAGAGGCTAGGTGTGAAAAATTACATGCTTTCGGGTGACGTGGCATTGGAACTATTATGGTTGTTAAAGTGTGTTGGCTAGACTACAGAGGAACAAAACAATCAGTGCAAGATTTCGGATAGCAATGCTTTATCTGGGTTCAGAGCTTCAAACAACTCAAAATCGAATTCTTGGAGGCCATATTTTGGAAATCGGGGATCATGGGGTACATCAGACCTTACATCCTTCATTAATCTTTGAGCCATTTTGTCGATAGCGATGACAGACAGAATGGTTTGGATATATGCGTCGATAAGGTCGTCTACACCTATTCCTAATTGATTGAAGTCCTTACGATCCATGAGAAGCAGCCTCTGGGCTTCTGTTGTCCATTCGTCGTCGAGCTTGACAGAGAGATTTGTGCCCAACATTTCCCACGACGTGACTATGTTTTTGGATTCGGAGACAAGACGCAGTTGAGACTGCGCTATTCAAAACAGCAACAAACCAGAGGACATAGTACCTGATGGATCGTCTTCCAGTCTTCTCAGTAATGGCTTACGGGTCCTTCGAGCATAAATGGCCACGGGTCTGAACCCTTTCGAATTGGCCGAGACCATCATTCGCAAATCCGAGACATAGATATGATTACGCTTATTCGGGATAGTACCAACATGGTAGAACTTGCCTGTTCTTGTAATTGACGACCAGGAGGCATTACCGACAAGCGACTGTACTATAAATTTGTCATAATGATGGTCTTTTGTCATGAAGTCGGCCAGTTCGGCCGGTGACGTTATCGTATAAACGCCTTGACCTAGTAGGAAGGTATAAGTCACAAGCATGCTTTCAAACAACCAAGAAAATTCAGTGAGGTTTGGGCCACCTACCCGCATTGGAGTACGGGACCTTTAACACCGCGTGGCCCCCCATACTGTCAATCCATAGAGGTATCTCACTTTTGGATACGTTCCTAATGGTTTCCGGCATCTTGATGGACAATCCAGTACCATGAAGTTCAGCATTCAAAAATTCGTAAGCTCTAGCGGCCATCATCTTATTGCGGCCACCTGCCAGGCATGATACAATCTATAGTTCGTGTACGATGTATCATTAATGACTTGAAGGACATGATACATAAACGGTAGCCAAATCATATATGTACATTGTTCATGACATAGGTTTTAGAGTTGATGGGGAATCGATTCCAAGGCTTCTGGGTGACATAACGGAAACACGCACGAATTGGATGCCATTCTAGTTGTAGCAGACGGTCATATTCTGTCCACTGACCGTATATATGCACCAGCAACTCACAAAGCCCTACCTGTGGCGTCATCGCGCACATACATGATACCATCTTCCCACTTGACGGGGGGATCGGGATCCTCATCAAAGTATTCCACCAGCCAGACTCGTTCTTTAGACGACTCTGCCATGGCAGCAGCATAGCCCGAAGCCTCCATCATATTCTTGTCAGATAACACAGCTAGATCACCTGTTGCTGGATCTAAATCGTGAATCAGCTCCAAAAAGGTGATATCTATGACGACCCCGTAACCTCCATGTTCGTCTCCCATTTCCGTCAAAAGGGGCATAGATTTTTGGCCAGAGGGACACGAGTTGGTTTCAATAATGATCATTTGACGGGCGCCATTGGCGGTGGTGACGTTGAACAAATCGGAACCTGTTGGAATGTGTAAGTTGTTTATGGTCAAGCTTGTGTGGGATTATGACACCATGACAAATCATAACAATGATGGAACAGGAAGAAGTCACCCGCATACAAGTCCCAGCTGGGGATTGTATGGAATACATACCAGCCCAATTGAAGTAGGTTGGTACATAATGCAATAATGTACGTAGAGCATCCAGGTCTACTTGAGGGTTCAAGTGCGTGTATCTGGCGAGAATACGTTCATTTCCTAGAGCAAAGAAACTTGAAACCAAGGGATGTATGTTGGCATTCAGTACTCGAGGGTAGAAATGCCTTTCGGGCTCGAATTCGCCAAGACCAATAGATCCTAATTCAGGTGTTATGGGAGGCGGTGAATTAGGAGATGCGTGGTGGAAGTATGTACGTGTTATATGGGCCTAACTTGCAGATAAACCCGTCTTCTTCGTTTTGGGCTTAGGGAGGGTAGGAGGCAGATCCGAGACCTTTGCTACGGCTTCAGGGAGTTCACCCATTTCCGAGTCGGAGGAAAAGCCTCCGTCAGTGGATGCAGAGAAACTTGCTCTCCGCATATGCAGGCCTTGGTCGATGGTAAGCTCATTGCCATTTGCATTAGAGTGCTGTGGTGGTGATGAGATGCTTGCCATTGTACTATATTGATATTGTGAAGAGTGGAATTTCAGCATTCACGATGGGAGTCTAGGTTGATCGCATTACGCATTATCGCTACAAACCACTCGGCACCGGATGCAAACAGTGACTTGTCGAATCACTTGTACCACCAGAGGAGACACGAGAAGATCCCGACGTGCAACAGTGACGACGTACGGCATACCTCTGCCAGACACAACATCCACTCCTCAGACAGGGCGGCAGGCTCTGTTGTTTAAATTTTGACTGGAAGTATACATCGCGATCACACGAGGCACAGATGATCGCGCAACGGAAGATGCACTGGCACATGCAATCGCGAGCCGTGATCCTGGTGGGAGCCTCGGCATCAGAGGATTGCCACGGGCAACTTTGGCCAAACACGCCATATGCTCAGACATGTCACGAGTCACATGGTCTGAGAGCGAGGCTACGCCATCCGCCATCCGTCCAAAATCCGGGGTTGGGGGAGGCCTGCTCGGGTGTCGAACGCTGACAACGGCAGTCGCCCAGCGAAAAGACACCGCCCTACCCACGCCACAAACACGGGTCTTCTTTTCGACGGGCAAATGCCAGACTTGGTCAAGGAGAACCACACAATCTGCACATCTCGGCCCTTTTGGTTAATCCTCTAAGCTGCCCTGCCCTGCCCTGCCTTGATATCCTAACTAGAAGCTTTCGAGTGTCTGAGCTGCAAACGCTTCGTCAATGAGCTTCCAACTGGATTCCCTGCTAACCATTGCATCCGAGGAAGTTGCTCTTGAAGGCGAATATGGTACGGAGATGAAAGCCTTTCATAATCCAGATGCGCGATCTCTCCCAACTACTGACCCCCCTATACATAACATTCATAGGCTGTAATCTTGCTCGTTTATGGGCATTGATCGGCGACAGGCAATGGAGAGCCCAGCCCTCACTGCAACGACATTCCCTGACAGCTGCTCATAGCACGTCAAATGCCTCCTCTTCTACCCCCACTCATACCCCGCAATTCAAAGGTCCGTCTCTTTTTTTCCCTTGCATTTATCTCTCGAAATTCCCCCCCCCCCATAACCTTGCCACCTCTCTTCTTAGCACTCGATCAGTACTTGAGAGCTCTACTGTGGAAATATCTAGTACAAACTCGAGATATAGAGTTCGTATTTGTGCACGAGCTCCTACCTGGTGCGCCCTTTATCAACGAGGACACCTCGCCTTCCCAAAAACCCAAAAAAGTAAAGAAACCGAAACCCGTCTTCTCTACAGTGCGTCGTAACTCTTTTTGTTTCCCCCCCCCCCCCGAGCACCCTATATTTACCATTTTGCTTGATTAAATTGTCTACTTTGCACTGTGGCACTCATCCTTGGCCCAATCGTCGTAGGTTCAATACAGGATCGTACCAGGTCCTGGTAGACCTGAGTTACAAACCTTGTCTCTTGAGCAAGTACAAGAACGTTATGGAGATCGCTTACGACTCAAGACAGCCGAAGCTACTCGAAATAGGGTCTTGTTTGGTTCGGATGTATGCAATACTGTCAGTGAAAACATCCGCTTTGGTGCACAGTGCTGAGAGCCACAAATGCAAACTAGGCGTCAAACAAAAGCATATCTCCCGCTTTAGTCGCTGTAGTATCCTTGATTGCGAAAAGCCGTGACAGGGGCATCACACAAGTTGATTTGGGACGCGAGACCGGTATAGATCCCCGCTCAATATTTCATCACATCAAAGTGACTTTGCAGCAAAAGCTTTGGTATACACCTTCCTTCCTCAAGTCTTTTTGCTATAGCTAACCTACCATACCTCCTCCCTGCCCGCTAACAGCGTAAAATTCCCAGTGGTTTCTAAAGGTTTATCAACCAACATGTGTTTGCACGTTAGATTTGTTACTCAGAGTCGAGCTTATCAGGACTGGATACATGCCCAAACTGGGATAGCCGCAGTTAATAGCCCATCCATAGGACCAGATCCATCCGACGAACCTGGATTTCAGACTGAGCTGGTCAAATATAAGCTGACCGAGATGCTGATGAATGCTAAAAATCAAATCCTGCGTATGGATGAGGTCCGCTCATTATTGGTAATTTGTCGCTTCGGTTATCAAATGCTTCCTCATCTGTTGCGAGGCCTCTTTTACTGATTTTATTCTGTACTACTACTAGACTACTACATTCAATGTTCAGGCTCCAACCGGTCGCTGGTTTACTCGTATGACTGACAGTCTAGCCAGATCAGGCTACATTGACCGAGTAACCGTTACCAAGAAGTGTCGTCAAGATCCAGATTCAGGTAATCAGTCCAGGAGGGAGCGGAAAGTCAAATGTCTGCAGGGTATTCGAATCTTTGAACCTGTGGGCTCTGCACAGCGGTCCCTGTATATGTCAAAGCGAAACCAAACAGGCGCCCAAGAAGAGATTCTTGGGCCCGGAGGATTTTTGGTTGATGTGCCGTTGGAGCAACAAGTTGCTAATTTGCTTGAACTGGCTGGCGCTCAAGGAATGACGCAAGCTGTAAGTGCCTCAGTTTAATCAAAAAAAATTCTACCTTGAGAACTTTGCGCAACTCACCAAATGCTCGTTTCAAACTTTCAGGGTATGGCGAAATCGCTCTCTGCCTGTCATGGTCGATACATATATCGTTTCCTGGAAAGGGCAGTAAGATCCAAAGATGCGGGTGCAGGTGCTCCCGGTATTTGTCGAGTCACCGAATACATTGGTCGAGAGCGTCGCTATAGATATTACTCGGGTAGATTCTTTGATCAATTACCAGAAAATGTGAGGGGGGTAGCGACCAGAGCGAAGCTGGACGGCGGTGAAGCTTCTGCACCACAACGGTTCGAAACAACTGTAGCCCCGATCCCTGCCAAACCAAAGGCAAAGACCTCTGCTTCCAAAGGCAAAAAGAAGACTTTTGTAGTGGATGATGAGGAAGAGGACGCGGGGGAAATGACTGAATCAGAAGACGAAGAGGATTTGGACATGACGGATTCAGAGTCCGAAATTGATGCGCCGTCTAGTAGTAGTATAAAGGGTAAAAGTCCCAGGCCAACACAAGGCGGTAACGAGACCAAGGAGCACCAAGTATCAGAAGACGAAGGTCAAGTAAACCAGACAATCAATACGACACCAACCATCACTCGAAGTGGTCGCAAAGTGAAACCTCTTGCAAGAAACCTAGTTGATGTGACCGAGTCATTACTAGCAGCCGATACTGATACACCATCACCAAAATCAACCGTTCGAATTCGAAGTGAAAACGAGGAAGATGACGAGGACGACTTGCCAGAGTCAGAAGCTATTAAAATGCGTGGATTAAGAATGACCAAGGCCCCCTCTTCTGTTACTGTCATGTCACTCATTGCTGCTGAGGAAAGTACCGAGGTAGATCCAGATGACGAGGTGGTTTGTTCAGTTTGTCTCAAGTCTGAAGAGGATGCAACAAAACTGGCTGTCTGTGCTGGGTGTAAGAACGCCACGCATCCCCGATGTCTCAATCCTCCTCTTGCAAGCGTACCCGATGGCCCTCTGTACTGCTCAAATGTGTGTGAAGCTGGAGAAGCAACGCCGGCTTTAAATACTGCTGTAAATATCGCAGATGCGGATAATGAGATGGAAAACGCTACATCGACTGCGGTTGCCGGTATTATCGCTGACTCGACGCCCGCTCGCTCCAATAGTAAGTCATCTCTTGCTATTTTATCTGCAATGCCCATGCTCATTGTATAATTACTACATAACCATGTTTGCGCTTGTAGAGGAAGTATCAACGAGTAGTGATAAGCTGGGCTATCTGGTTAGCACACCGTTACCGCCACGTGCCTCAACACCTATAACCACCACACTGGGTTCAACGGTCAAGACTACCATCATTCCATTCCGTGCCGTAGTCATCTCGCCTCCTTCCTCTAACAGCACCGCACCACCTCCACAACAAAAGTTACCTCATCTCGTGTCTTCGACGTCAGTAACTCCGCGTAGAAATGGTATAATCACCAAGGCGGACAGAGCTGACGTGTTGAGTCAAATCTTGGCGGATCATCATGTTTTGGAGCATAGCACAGCTTCCGGCATTTACGAAGCGAAATTTCGTGAGAGAGCTGGCCAGTTTACCGTCGATCGTAAAACATTTGAGAAGCTGGTTGAAGATATGGAAAAGAGTGAGCAGCTGGTCAAATACATTGTGCATATTCCTACAGCCACAGGTGCATCCGCCACCAAGACTCTTCTCCTTAGACCCACACTTAATCCAAACCATGATTCGGTCGTAGCATTTATTGATCAATTGAGGGAGCGTACATTTCTACAGGGAGGTGGAAAGCCGCTCAAGCCATATCGACATATTGACGCAGATTTGGATCAGATCGAACGTTTGGATGTCGAACAGCGCGCACCACGAAGGAGAAGAGTCTTGACTCCGCGTACCGCTCGTCCCAAGGCTGACACTACCTCTCAAAACAGTGCAGTTGTTGCAGACGAAACAAAAGAACTGCCGGATCCATCCGCCGATACTAGAAGCTTGATAGCCATGGCGCTCAAGTATGGTTACATTCCGCCGAAAATGAGCAGAGCACGTTTACTCCACGAGTTCTTGTTGGACATGCTACTCAAACCTGAACCAGAGCGAATGCATCCCAGTAGTAACAGTAGTCCATATAAAGATGACGGTAATTTCTCTACAGTCAGCTTCTTTACAGATGCCACTGTAGGATTATATCTCAAACTCTTTGGTCATAACTATGCGTCATCTGAACTAGAAACATTCATGAAAGTAGATGGGTGGGAAGACGTCAAGATTCAACAAGCCCCGAGAGACCTCCATGGCACCATATTTCATCCCAAAAGCAAGTGGAGACCTCAGCTCAAAGGGTTGCTTGAAATTCTGATAGCTCTAGGTATACTGGAGGAGCCGTCGAACGATGAGGCTGTAGGTCGAACCAACTACCTCCATCATTCCTATAAGTTACTTCACAAGGCCCCACTTAGAGCGTATGCCCAAGAACCACCCGCCCTGATCAGTTGGGTCTACATTGACTCCAAGGCCGTTTTCCGCAAGTTTTGGATGCATCTTGAATACTACAGTTTATCCAAGGATGACACAATCCCAGCCACACCACAACCCACCGAGAATGTACCTATACCACGACCCGAAGCTCTGAGTTTAATAACTCGAACCGCCTCATGGAACGTCAAGTACACATACACTCCAGTGCAAAAAGAATTTTTAGATAATATGTGTGACCGTGAAACCGGGTTGACACCTCTCAACAACGAAGAGAAATGTAGAGAAACAGCACTCATATTGGGAACGAGTTTGTTACGAGTTAAATACTACTTCTCAAGATTGGAATATGCGCATCAAGCGCGTGTTTTGCGAAAAGATGCTAGGGATGAACAAAAGCGACTTTCACGACTCAGAGGTATTCCAGCCCAAAAACTTGGCTCAACTGCTTTATACGAGGGTGAGAGACCCGGTGAAAATCAAGTCGCCTTCAAGCCAAAAAGGCTACGAAAGAAAGGGAGACAGAAGTTGACTGGCGAAAGTCAGCTGCCTCTTTTTCCTCTCCAAAATATTTTACCACAGTACAATGTATATTCACCTGTGGCATCGACATATCTTTCGGATAGGAGTCATAGTCCAGTAGGTCAGATAAACAGTGTCCTTGAACTGCCTATCTTTAAGCAGCCCAATCCTTTCCTACCGATGCCACCGCCGTCTCTTATGCCATCCACGCTAAGTCAAAAACGTAAAGCTGACGACTTGCAATCAGAGACTTCCCAACCGATGCTACCAATGCGGAAGTTTGTTGTAGCTGGACAAGAGATTTATTTGCCATTTGATGCATCCAAAACCAGACGTAAATCTGGCGTTGGCGATGAATGCGAATCAAACCCTCGATCACCTGGTCCGCACCCAACCACTGAAGGTGACACAATACAGCCAAAGACGCGATCCAAACGGCACATGTGGACCACCGCCATGGATATTAAGCTTTTGGCTCTCAGCACTATTGTCTCGTGGCATGCTGATAGGTCGAGTTCTAAAATCAAAGAGTGGCCCAAATATGATAGTATCTTTGACAATGAAATTCCACTAGATAGTCTAAAGCGACGACTGAACAATATGCAAAAGACTGTGCCTAGTTTGCCCGAGAAGCAGTCCATAATGAGCAAGATGTGGGATGGAGTTGTCCGGTTTTGTAAAGATGGGCAAGGCGGCTTGAATCTTTGGGGTGACGACGATGACTTTGGAGCGTTTGATGTACAGCCTCTCGTGGATTTTTTGGTTGATTGTTATGAAAATGACGTATTGTAAGTACTTGGAGACGTTGCTCTGGTGTTTATGGAGCTCTTGACAACTAGTCGTTTTCACTCAAAGGGACCTGGGAGCTACATTCACTATAACAGATCTACCGGCCGATGTCTCAATACTTTCAACGTACTTTGAGATCAAGCCACTTGGTCCTCTGGCTGAAAATTGGCGTGCAGTGGTTGAAGACCTTGAAGACAAGACCAGTAGAGGAAAACAGGTGGTGCTCAAAAAACGAGGCCTTTCTGCTGGTCTATCAGCCTCAGATTTGTTTGATGTAACCGAGTCGATGGATGGAGATGCAAGTGAAACGCGTCAAGTCGATCTTGCCAAGTCAGTGCTCAAAGTATATCTACATCGTATCCAAACCATGTTTTCTGTTGTGAAAGTATTAACCAAGCGCCATACTGTGCAGATGATATATATGACTCCAGCTGATGAATATGATGCTGACCAGGCCTGTGTGATTGTTGAAAGCTTTGACGAGACAGTGGTGGAGGCAGCTATGAATGAATTGCACAGTGAGAGAGCAATTGTGAAGAGAGGCGAATCAGACCTCAAGACTGGAAAGGCCGGAAGCATGTCAGATGAGTGGGTCTCTTCAAATGCAGATTTTCGGTGGTTGTTTTCGGGGGTAAGGGCAAGGACTAAATAGCTCTTATTTCCTTGTAGGGTGATGAAGGTTATACAAGCAGCTCGCTTTCCAGAGAATCTGGTCGAGCAAGCTCTACGCTTTGATGAAGAATTGAATGAGGCAATGTTGAAGCACGCCCAGTTCAAACTGTCGCCTGCGGTGGACGCGGGTTCCATGGCGGCATTCTTGGATTTGCTGGCATCGCAATCTATCATGGTTCATGCTGAGCCAGTTGAACCGTTTGCAGAGGCTAATGCCCTTTTCCCTCCAAACCCTGATGAAGAAGATACCGTCTACTTGAACTATGATATCTATGTCAGTGCCAAATGTTCATTAGATCGAACCAGCGAAGCCGCAACCAATGGTGAAGATTTATGTGATGGACCATCTATATTGATGGCAGGGTCTCGGAAACGAGTCATGAAGTCTAGTAACGACAAGAAAAGTAAAAAGTCACGGGTGGATAGTGCCAGGCTTCAAAGTGGTGATGCAGCTGTCGACTTGATTGACTCGTGCCAATGTGACGAAGAGTTACGTAAATTGATGAAATCACTGTACGTTGCAACAACCAACGGTACAGAGAACGGTTGCACTTTCCAAACGTTAGCTCAAAGACATCCGCAATCCTCTCGTGACCAGCTTTTGAAAGCTTTATCACAATTGGGTCAAATTGTTTTGCAAACGCCTGTCGCTCCCTTGGTAGCATTGGTGGGATTCAGAGAAGCACGTTATGTATCTTACCACAACTTGGCACCATGGACTATCTGCACTACCGTCATTGAAGCAGAATCTACCAATACTTGTGCAATGGGACCGGACACATTTTTACAATCTTCTTCAGCTCGTCGGGGCGTAATTAGGAAAGCTGAAGATCGTCACTTGGCCAGTGATTTTGTACCAACTCGATTGTGGTATAATGTAAATGGTAAAAGAATGGACACTGTGCTAGGTGGATGTTTGAAGTCTGTCATGCTGAATGTAGCATGGCACCCTGGTATCAGCGAGGTATTTTTATTTACCTGGTGTGGAGGTGGGTAGAAACAAGTGCTGACCTGGCAGCGCCGAACTAGTCTGCTTTAGCGAAGAAACTATCCAACGCTTTGACGAGAGTGGAACTGTTGGATGTCCTCATACTCCTGGAAGAACGTGGCGGTGTTAAGTCCAAATCTGTGGTTCTCAACCCTGCGCCGACTCTTTGCGAAGATTCTGACACAAGCGAGTACCTTACTAATGACTTGATCCACGAGTCGAACGTACTGATCCCAAGTGCACATAACATAGGAGACCTTTCTGCACGCGTTGTTACATATTACTACCCAGAACCTCATTGGTATACGTACGTCACTGTAGAAAGTTGATAATTTTTAATAGGGGGTTTTTCTTCATAGATCGTATTCCTGTCAAGAATATAGATATTCGTAATTTCACGTCGCAGAATCAAACGTCGTAGAGGGAAGGTCCACAGTATCCATTGAGCATGCGGCTCGCACACACGACAAGCCGACTAAGGTGCTTCTCACTCTCCCTATAAAAGCTCCGACTGACGCCTCGAGCCTATGCCAGGAGGCAGCGAGACAGAGATGGCGGTGGAGGAGGGGCCACCCAAGGCGGTGTTTGCCCTCAGGGTCATCAATGTCGATTATTACATGGCTCCCATCCACCCCGATCTCGATGAGTTGGAGGGCCAGTTCGGGAAAATCCAGCGAGCTCCAGTGGTGAGGATCTATGGCTCCACGCCCTTGGGTCAGAAATGTTGTCTATTCCTACATCGGGTACGTCAACATCCCGTTCATGCTTGCCTTGTCCCTCATATCGTGTTTTCACGAGGGCATCGGATGCGACTTACGTCGATGTTTGGACGATCGTCCCGTTCGCTCCATGCACCCTCTCCAATATCAGCCACCATGATCTAGTTGTATCCATACCTGTTGGTTCCGTATCACCATCCTCCGCATTCCTGTGAGTTGGAGTCAGTGACATCACCGGACCTATAGGGGTCTCTCACTCACAACACAATCTAGTGGACGAGTATGTACAACGACTGGGAGCATCTATAAACCATTGTATCTCTACCTATCAAAGGTCATCATCTACCCAGACCCATGTCAGAGCGATTATACCAGTAAAAGGGATTGACTTTTATGGGTTTCATGCCGGCTACTCCTTGTTTTTGAAGATATATCTTGTGAATCCCGGATTGATGACCCCATTATGCCAATTATTAGAAAAGGGAGCCGTCATGGATGAGCGCTTTTTAATTTACGAATCCCATTTGAGGTACATTCAGCAGCTCATGATTGACTTCAATCTCTTTGGGAATGATTATCTGTTATTGTCGGATGTGCGGTTTCGAGCTCCTCTTCCCAGCAAGAGTATGTAACTATGTGTGCCAACAAATGTGGCGTCACTAACTTGCGATCGAGCTAGACACATCATCGCAATCCTCATTTACGCCAAATTCAAATCCTCTGTTGCCACACGTGTTACATACTGACCTAACCGTATCTCCAAACCTGATTTGGCCCAAAGCTATAGAGATAGAGAAAATGACTCATTGTGAATTGGAAGTCGATGCCTCGCCAATGGACATTATAAACCGATATAGTTTACAAGAGAGACCAACGCAGGCGTTGGTGGATATTGTCAATGGAAGCGCTGACGTGGATATGAAGCTGGTTCCGTCGTTAGATGTCCTCTGGGAGGTAGGTTCACACAGTCTCTGTTACGGTGCTCTATTAATACCTTACCTGTGATAGGATGAGAAGCGTCGCCGCACCACTGCAGGACTATCAACGCAAATAGCTACGCCAGCATCTCAGAAGTCTCCACGAGACGCCATAATACCCTGGAATGATAAGATGCAACGCGACATGAAAGCAATAGATGAATTATTGCGGCATCGTGGGATCCAACCCATTGAAAGCTTCCCAAAATTCGATGCCAATGATGGCATTCCAACCCTGTTTGGTAGCATTACAGCCTTGTTCGATGGTCACCTGCACGATGGTCAAATAGGGGCCTTGTTCAAATCCAAGCCCGCAACGCCAAAACAGGCAACATATGCTAGTACGAACCACACAGTCGATGCAGCCGTGATCGATCAAGTGACAGAAGCCAGGATCAAAGAATCACATTCTACCCCTCTGCATTTGGTGCAAGATATGTCACAGAATGAATTAGCACAGATTCTTGACAGTTTAGGTTCTGCTGAAGCTGGGGCTATAGATGAAGAGATTGAAGTACTATCACAACATTCATCTACGGTAGCTGAAGATAAAAATGAGTCCGAAGATGATCGGCCCGTAGAATTTGGGAATCAAGATACCGATATAGAGGTAAACGGTAATGGTGCAAATATGGAAGTGAATGCGGACTTGAACGAGTATGAGGAATTGCAAAAAATGAATCATGTGGTGGAAGATGGAGATGACGATGAAGAACCGATCCAACGCCACATATCCCAGCACGATGGCGCATACGACGATGACGACAACGGCAAACTGATACAGAGTTCGAGGAAGAGGAAGAATGCTAGTAACGATGTTACGCCAATGGTTAGTAGCGACCATTCACTTCATCAAAGTCAATTATACTCATGTTCCAAAGACTATGCTAACTTTTTCACGCTTGGCAGAAACGCCTTCGATTGAGCGGTGCTTTCAATTCCAACTCTGTGGATCAACTGTGGTCGCCAGATACTATCCAGATCGATACCCGATGGTCGTTTTTCCACAATCCGCCCCTGCCAACGTCTCCCTCTGATCAAGGCATATTTCAACTAAGTCATTGTCCTCCTTCTGTGGAAGCAGCGTTGGACACAATGAAAAATATGGGCCTCCCAACCATTATCCATATGCAACCGCATTATTCGAATCCAGAAGATGTACCAGATCGGCTATTTGAATATGCAGGCAGGCGACGAGAAATCAAGTCAAATCACGTATCGCAATTAGCTGAATGGAATCCTCGTAATTGTGTTGATCCTCGAGGACCCATTGCTGTTGAGGAGGTTGAGACGCCGGCACTTATCACATCTAGCAATATATGGCAATTAGCTAGGCCGGTCCCGTCGTATCATGATGCCGCTCAATGGATACGTCGTCATTCAGGTTCGATAATGAAAGACTCTAGTGGTGATGATGAAGGTGTGCATGGAATCTTTTCCCCCGTTGGTTTTTTTGAGCGTCCCACGGGCTTCATTCTTAGATTTACGATTTCATCCACTGATAGTTTTGGCAACTGGTAAGCCACTTCCTATGTTGAGAAAGGAACAAGATGAAGACTCACAAAATGATGAAGAAATTTACGTTACATTGGCGAGGCCAGTTACGGATCCATCACAGGTAACTAATCTCTTTGAATCAGTCTTTCAGTGAGCTAACAATACACACCTTAGATTGAAGCACCAACGCCAGCAAATACATATGGGTACAAATTTGACATCACTAAGACAGACAGTATCAAGCAAGAAAGAGAGTTCATTAGAATAATGTCGATGGAAGTTTTCGGTGCGTTTGGATTTCCTTGTGGATGGAAGAGTAAGCTGTGTTTAAATGAGCTGTCATTGCGTGATAGCACTTTCTCGAGGCGAACTACTACCGGATCCAAAACAAGATCCCATTGCATGCATCTTTTATTCGTTGTATAGTGAGACTGGGGAGTATGCTACAAATGGACACAGAGAAGGGTAGGTTTAATGGCGGTATCGTCAGAAAGACATTGCCGCACTTATGCTTGCATCCGTAGTTATCACGTCGGAATTCTTACTGTCGAAGACGAACATTCTTTTGACAAGACTGGAGTCATAGGCTGCCCTATTACGAGAGTGAGTAACGAGATGTCTCTCATCATAGAGCTAGTTAATCTTGTTCGAGAATTCGATCCAGATGCCTTGACAGGCTACGAGTTACATAACTCCTCTTGGGGTTACGTAACTGATCGAGCTGCCATATACCAGATGGATTTGTTATCTCTTTTGTCAAGAGTGAGACACGATATGAATGTGAAACAAAATGAAAAGACAAAGGACAAGTCCTACCGTCAGAATGGCATCGCCCAAACATCCGGCAGGATGTTCCTAAATGTTTGGAGACTGATGAAGGATGAATTTAATTTGACGAGTTACTCGCTATGTAATCTTGTCTATCACGTATTACATAAGCGAATACCGTCGTTTAATCCTCGTAAGTTGACGGAATGGTGGAAAGGTATAGAGAGCCTTGGAATATCCTCATCCTTAAGCAAGTGGAGAACCATAGAATACTTTATAGATAGAGTACAGTATCCGTTGGAGTTAATGGAAGAGACGGATCTCATTCGAAGAACAAGGTACGTAGACGAGCGCGTTCGACGCTCGACAATGGGCGGTTGCTTGCTACTCCGAAACTGCATGCCACTGGCTAATTACAACCTTTTAGTGAGCATGCGCGGATATTTGGAATGCCATTCTATTCAGTCCTGACACGTGGTTCACAATATCGTGTGGAAGCCATTATGTCTCGCATCACGCGAGTAGAATCATTGTTACTCTTGTCCGCTAGTCATGAAATGGTTCGAGGTCAGCGTGCGCTTGAGTGCACTCCTCTCGTCATGGAGCCGCAATCAGGATTCTATCCTGATCCCCTGCTGGTACTAGACTTTCAATCTTTATATCCAAGCATGATGATTGCCTATAATATATGCTACTCAACGTGTCTCGGAAGAGTCGCTTGCTTGGGAAAGGAGAACGAAAGGTTTGGGTGTCTTGATGCTTATGCTGTGCCATTGGAAACGGTTGCAGCTTTAAAGGACCATATCATCGGTATGAAAGTTTAGGTGTAAACTCTATGTATTTATTTTATCTTCTCAAATGACTAGTTTCACCGAACGGTGTAATCTTTTTGAAACCTCATATTAGACAAGGTGTGCTACCAAGGATGCTTTCTGAGATTCTGGATACCCGGGTCATGATCAAGAGTGCAATAAAGTCCTACAAACATAACAAGGTGTGACTGAATGGAAGGAGATTGTACTGGTTGATTCATCTCTCACAAAAGGCCATAACCACATAGGAGCTAATGAGGACCTTGGAAGCAAGACAGTTAGCTCTAAAATTGATTGCAAACGTCACGTACGGCTATTGTGGAGCAAGCGCTACAGGTCGAATGCCATGTGCAGAAATCGCAGATGCCATTGTACAATCAGGGCGTGACACACTGGAACGGTGTATACGCAAAATCAATCTGAATCTTGCTTGGAATGCGGACGTCAAATACGGCGATACCGATTCTTTGTTTGTCCTGTTGAAAGGGAGCGCCAGAAATGACGCATTCGACGCGGCAAAGAAAATTGTTGATGAAATTACCGCTGAGAATCCACCGCCTGTGAAACTCAAGTTTGAAAAGGTATGTCTCAAAACACGTATAAATGAGACGACTTCGAAGATTCAACCTCATGCCGAATAGGTTTATCACCCATGTTTCCTGCTGACAAAGAAAAGATATGTCGGTGCATCATATGAGGCGCCGTCACAGGTCGATTTCGCGTTTGATGCTAAGGGTATCGAGACTGTCCGTAGGGACGGTTGTCCAGCTGTTGCTAAAGTATTAGAAAAGGCAATAAAGTAAGTTGCCGTCAATAGCATGGGCTTTATCGATTCTGACAGACATCCGATATTATGTTTAGGATAATGTTCAGGACTGCTGATTTATCCGCCGTCAAAGCTTTTGTGATCAAACAGTTAATCAAGCTGGAAATGGGTCGTGTTTCGTTTATCGATTTTGTAATATCCAAGGAAGTGCGATTGGGGACGTACAGGTGAGTTCCACGCCACCATGCTCGGGACAGCCCTGGCGTCTTATCTGCGACCTTAATCGCATCGATCAGAGCCAAGACGTTACCACCAGGAGCAGAGTTGGCTCGTCGGGAGCTTGCTGTTGATCCACGGGCTGAAACACAGTTTGCAGATCGCAAACCCTATGTCGTCATCGAATCCGGTGATAAAAAGGCAGTCCTTGCTACCTTGAGCAGGGCCCCAGACGTCGCCGCTCGTAATTCGTACGTGTCGAATGCTTTATGGTCCTTGTGAAGATCGAATGAGTTGTATTGCAGCGGCATTGCACGTTCGTCACTGTGTTAACTGAGATTCATGCTATTAACAATATAGTGAATTCAGACTCAACAAGAATCATTATCACAGGATGATCAGAGGGCCATTAGAACGTGTGTTCAATCTTGTTGGAGTTGGTATGTAGGTTCTGTCTCACGCAATCGATTCTCATTATACTCCGACTCGTAATTTTGACGTTTGTGGACGCTGCATAGATGTTGCTGCATGGTTCCGTGAGCTACCAAAAGTGGACCGAGCCATTCCATTCTTGCCAGAGCCTGTATCAATATCCCTTCCCCAGCTGCAGCCGATGCATCGAACTGGCAGCACCATTGACCGATATTTTGTATCTAGGAATTGCATTGTCTGCGATTCACCAACCGATCAAGCGGGTACGCATCAAGCCTTGCATTATATTCTCTGGTCGTTGCAGGTGGTATTCATCTCTCTAATCATGTTTCCAATTTCGTTTGATGCAGAATCAATATGTCTCGAATGTCGCTCGCGCCCGACCCGGGCCACCCTCAAGGCCATGTACAAAATATCAGAAATGCAGAGGAAACACGCCGACATCTTGAGGATTTGTAGATCATGCGCTGGGTTTAGTACATCGATGGATGCCGACATACCCTGTTATGCTATTGATTGCCCCATCATGTATGAACGAATCAAGGCCACGAAACAAGTAGAGATGGCAGAGAAGCTTAGAAGGAGGTGGGACGACCTGAAGATACTGGATTGGTAGACATCCCAAATTTCCACAGCTTTCTCTTATATATAAATCAAGTAAAAAATTTGAATTATACGCCGAATTGTGGCAACATCATGTTCATAGCTCTCAAACGTTGCCTATGCAAACTGGCGGTTTTTGTTGAAATGCTCAAGACTAGTAACATGATGCTGGAAGATCAGGGTCACGGAGGCACGACTGCTTTGTCCAAGCAACTGTCAGGGCAACTTTGCCAAGCTTGCAGAATTAAAAGTAACTTGATGCCAAGATTTCAAGGCGATAAGATGCTATCATGTTATCACCAATTTCATTTGAACACGGCACGGGCACGGCTATTGTGGTACAAGCAATGAAATAATATAATGTTGCAATCCCGGAGCGGTTGCAACTGTTTTCAATGATGTTTTTACTAAATATTGAAAGCCTTGCGAAAGCAAGTCAGCAGCGATAACGTTCTTGAAAGCTTTTTAATACAATTTCTGTGGCAAAGGTCGTGCAGCTTAACAAATAAGTGTATTCTCTTTACTAGGTATGTAAACTACTGGGTCCACCGCCACTACTACAGTCAACTCATTTCCCTCTTACAAGAAATCAAAGTAACAGTAAATCATAAGTGCTACCACCACATGCACTACTACTATCACGATGACCACCCAATTCTTCATCTCCCTCATTCATCCACCCATCAAGATAAGCAAACTAGGTCGAAAAGATTAGTAATACGAGTACCCCCCATTACTAAACCCACCACATTCCTTCCATTCTCATTCATTTCCCACCAACATAAATCAAATAACATGAAAAGCAAATTTTTTTGGCTTTTATATTTTGTTAATTTTTGGGGTTTTTTTATTAACCTTACCCGGAGATCCCATCGATTTCAAACAATCAGCTGCCACCATCATGTTCTTCCTCGATGTTCTCTCTTCACTTGTTGGTCCATCCATTGTCCAACAATCTTACCTTCAGAATTCATCCATCTGACTTGGCCTATACTTCCAAGACCAC
>QEAN01000263.1:0-30622 GCA_006535955.1 Synchytrium endobioticum | reverse complement strand
CAAGGGGATACCTCGCGTGTGACATCAGCAGGTCATCGGTTCGCATCCCTGGTGCCACCTAGCTTACTCTTCCTCATCGCACCATCTTTTAGTGGAGTTGTGACCGTGGTCATGACAGCTAGATAGGGTGTTGGAGGGCATCGTCAAAATGGTGGATGAGTCGATGGGCCACAGGCTATCTGGTGGGAAGCAGGTCATAGTTGCCATAGGGATGGGTGACTTTAGCTCGGCCAAGTCACGCCATGTCATGTTCATTAGGTACCTTATCCGCAAGCTCCGGCCACTTGGATATACCATTGTGGGGGTCAATGAGTATTTCGCATCCAAGAAGTGCCCTTGTTGCCAGGAGTTTGTGGAGATGCCAGCTATGCGCCGCTTGTATTGCCGTGGTTGCAACAAGTGGTATCACAGAGATGTGATGGCAGCTGACAATATGGTCAATATTGTCAGGGGGTACCTGGAACATGATGAACGGCCAGCCTACCTGAAGCCGCCCTCCAAGGACAAGAATACCCCAATGAAGCGGAAGGCTGATGAAGGTGGTACATCCCGGGGTGGCCCGAGCAAGAGTCGAAAGACTCTCTAGGCGGATTGAAAATTCGCGAAAAAGTGGCCTACGTAAGTGGAATCATTTCCATGATGCAAGTTCCATGATGTTGTTTGGTTGCTAACACCTCGATGGTCAAATAGGGGCCGTGTTTATGGATTAGCACGGACAAATCTAAGCAATGCAATAAGACTTTTTACACGAACCGCAAAAGGCAGCTTATATCGTGTGCGCTGATACCTTGTCATCGCGAAAGCGATACAGTCAAAGCTCTTTATCGGTATCCGCACAATCTAGATGTCGGCACCACGAAGTCAAAACTAAGACTGAAGGGCCTATTGGGCGTAGCGAAAAAAACATTCGCGTGTCAGCACGCTTGATATATTGTTTGCTGCCGCAACAGATTCCAGACATTCATCGCAACAGAATCTACCATTGTGAACAGGCTTGATGGTGTTGTGAAAAATCCTCGCGGTGCAGTGGTGGTATAACGGAGTGGGTGAAAGTTCATGAAGATCTGAATCATTTTTACTCCTGATTGCTTTTAATCATCAATTCTGCATTGATCATGATATCGCACCGATTGCAATAATACCACATCATTGAAGCCGTGCCGAACACCTAAAGCAGCCTTGCAGCTGAATATAATGGTAATATATTGAGTTTATGTGCAGAATGAGTTCTTTCGTGTACTATGAATGTATGCATTAGGTGCGTATTAACAAAGGGTTATTGTAAATGCTAACGCAATCCGATTTGAATCAGATCGTAATACGATCATAGAGAAGCAAACAAGGCTCAAATGCCAAATATCTGGGCTCACGGAAAGGTTGAGTCCATCGCTGACAACCGGTCCCCGTCAATGTTACGCTAAAACTTGTTTGCATCTTCCATTCTTGAAAAATCTCCCTCCAGCCCTTGCAAATTTGCTTCTTTCTGTTTCTTGAATCCGGATTCTCCTGACTCAGAAGGGTTGCGAGACTGACGGACGCCACATGATTCTTGGCAAGCAATGTGGCAGTACTATATCCATGGCATCCATCCTTCATACATGACTGCAAGATTGTCAACAGAGGTGGCTTGCTTGATAATCATGTCAACCTAGATTTGACAAGAACTGAGACTGCTGATAACAACATTTAGCGATCTGCAAAACAAAAACAGACCTGTTCGGCAACTCCCAGTCGGTGAGAATCACCTCCATCTCGTCCGTCCAATTTGGCACGTACGCGCTTCAACGCTTGAATAGCATGTGCATTGCGCTCTTGGCCTGTCAACACAGATTGAACAGAGAACAATCAGTACAGGCCTACCGGGAATTACATAACAAGATGGGTCGTACCTAGAACCATCTTGCTGATTTGTTTCCGATGTACTTCAACAGGGTTGGATCCTCGGAGCAGTGACAGCTGTTGGCCTTGAGGCGATGATTCTTTCCCCGGGATCTCATGTTGGTTGTGTGGGAGACTTTCTCCATCTTCTGTCAAGGGAGGTGGACTCTCAACAACGGTGGCAGTTGGCGGAAGTGCTGAATCCAATGATGCACGAACTCGTTGTGGCGAGACAGCCGGATCAAGAGCCCCTTCTACGGATTCTAATCCGGTATTGTCACCTATAATATTGCCGTCCTGCTTGTCTACATCCAGAGGTTCGAAAGTGGAGAATGAACTAGCTGTACTGATCACTGATTCCAAATGATTATGTAACTGCTCAATCAGTGGCGTCTACATTGACCGAGGTGTCAGTAAGTCACTCAATCGTCCATTCTAGTTCAACTTACCCATCTACTCAGATCTCTCATAACAGGCGGTTCGGCAGAGAAACCAGAATAACTGTGCAGCTCCGAGTAAATGCTCCTGATCAAAGACGTTTCAGTCATAAAATCCTAAGTTTGTTGGTCTTCCAAGTAAGACAGACCTTGAATCCAATGACACCAACCCCCAAGGGCCGTCTAACTGACCTGTACCCTCGTGTGAATCTGGGGTGATTCGGAAAATTCCTCTGCTACCAACATAACCGAGTTGACTAGCAATTCCAAGTCATCCGAGAGAGCAACTACTGACGGCAGCTGTTCAGCGGCATGAGCTGACTGAAGGGGCTCCTCGGTAGCAACAGATTGCCAATGCTGGTCAACCAACATAACTCCGGGTCCTAGTTTGGCGAGACGGTTCAATTCTATGGCCACCCAGTGTAGACGTCGTATGACTTGAAGTGTAGCATCATCAAACTTCTTTGTTGATTCTTGCTGAACATCTTGAAAGCTATGGGTCCAATCTACCAATGGGTCATAGACAAATGCCTCAAGTAAAGTAATCAGAACCTCCTTATTCTGTCTCATAACTCTCATGGTATGCTCGGCTGCTAAACGATACATTCCTTCTACACCCGTCAGCCCAAGGCCTCGTTCAAGATTCTGAGTTAAACGGAATGGCACTACTTCAGGAACTCGTAGTTTTCTACCCTTCTCGAAACATACATTATAATCAATATGAACGCAATCGCCTGACTGTAAGTCCAAGAGCAAATTGTCTAAATGCCGATCGCCTAGACCTAAAATGTACCCGATCACAGACATGACAGCTAACGACCGATTATAGCAAGCTACTTTCTTCCACCATGTGGTTGAATCCGGTGACGAGAACCAGATCTCTCGTTCTAGCAGATTATTGGGTGTTTCATTTTTGAGCTCTAGATATACTTCACGTAGCACATGAGCAGGCCATCGGCTACGAGGAGATGATCTTGACAACCCATGCCTCTTGAGTGCTGCGTTGACTTTGCCATGAAATGCTTCAAGGGGACGAATCACGCCATCTTTCTGTTGTTTCGGACCATCATTACTTTCTTTCTTATTGCCGTTACTCTTATTGGTTTCTTTATTTTGCGGAGGTGCGGATTGGACTCGAGAGCTGCTCATTTGCCATCTTTTGTACAAAGTGAACATTGGCGTGACATTGGTGACCCATTGAATCATACCGTGGTTATCACCTAACGGAACCACAGCGTAATGCCGAGCTCGTAGCTGGCGAGATGCACTTTGTCGATCTCGTTGCAGTAAGTAGTTTGCAGTAGATAAAAATTGTGATACTCTTTCATCGAGATGAAGGTCTTCCAAACCCTTGAACAGGAATGGATAGTGTTTTCCATCAGAGCCCAGTATGTCAATCTTCTTGGGCTTGGTCTTGGTGGCAATTACATAAACGTCTGACTCGAACCTATCTATGTACACCGATGCATCTAACGAACCAGGTACGGGTACGGCCCAATTCCTCTTGGAAGATAGAATAGGTGACATATCTGATAGCTTGAGCGTTCTGTTACGATTCAGCAGTTTGGACAGATCATTGTATAGCTGGTTGAAGGCATCCCAGGCTCGTTTTGGGTTGTTATAGTCAGTGGGAGACCTCAACATCTCCAGCGCATCTCGGATACGAGAACCGTACTCATTAGCAAACCAAGTATCATACACAGATTTGGCGCCACAGTCTAGAGTTTCTGCTATAAGTTTGTCCACGGTACCTATGACGGGCTTCAATAGCTTTGTGTACGTATCTCGTACAATACGGTTCTTGTCCTCCATGACCATGGTTGCGTTGGCCATAATTCGCGCTGTTTCCTTGTTGACTCTTTCAAAGCGTCTAGCCACATCACCAGCCATATGTCCTAATTTATGCAGCCAGCGCTCTTCTGGTAAAACGGTAATTCGATGGAGCTCGGTGGTTAAGAGTTCGACTTCATCTACTAGCAGCTCCGTCCCATTCCCAATGGCTCTCAAAGCACTTAAAGACTGACTGTAAACTACATGAGCGGCCTCTCCGAATCGCGTCGACTTTGCTCCAACTACAGCATGATACACAATTTGACTTGGTAGCTCGAGAGCAATTCGTGCAATCAAGGCTAACAATTCTCTTTGGACTACTCGATCGTGATGATAGAGCCGAGCAAACAACTGCGGCACTATGTTGGACCATACTCTAGACGGCGTACATTCCAATCCAGCATGGAAAGTCCCTCCGAGGTTACTGCCATACTTGACCAAAAGCCGTAGCAAACGCAGTGTTACTGTAATTTCATTGCATTTCTCAACTGCACCATCATGAGTGGTAGCCACCTATGGATTTTTGCATATGAATTCGTCCATTATCATGGTGAAAGCATGGGACTCCCAATTTCCAACGCTTACAGTTGAGCTATCACCGCTTTGAAGGTATGTAAAATACGACTGAGACGCGGCATCAAAATACTTGAGTACACGTTGACGAATTTCTAGCACCATACGGGTGGCTTCCTCTATGCTGGCTAGTGATAAGTCCGCAAACCCCAGTCGTAAAGTATTCTGAACATGGATGGATGTTTCGGACTGCGATTCAGAACCTTGACCTTCATCAGCGGAACCATCGGCAGATTCCCCTAGTTCCCACAAAACCAAAGGGCCAAGCACCCTTTCTATTTCGCAGCTATCACTATTTCTGCTTAGATATTCTCTCAGTGGTTCAAGTTCTCCATCGAATCGACCAGAAGCAGCCTCTTCTAACAATTTGCGACCACGGCGATACCAAAAGTTTCCAAACTCTAACCATGCTTTCGAAGCTCCAGGCGATTCACGAGTCGCCGCTTCTAACGCGGCTTGGGTGATATGATTAGCAATTCCAGAGACTGGTGCATCATAGGCACCAATGACTGGAACCAACAGTGATTTGAGCTCCAAAGCGGTAAAGTCATAATGACCTTCACTGCTCCATCGTGCTAATCGTCTCCACATCTTCGTACGCATGTCCGACAAGTAACCGGTGGCAGTACTCTGTAATATACAGAGTATGGTTTTCATGGCATCTACATGCAGTGACTCAGCAAATTGCAATTTTGCTGTTTGGTACTGTTGTAAAGAATGTAATCTGACATTGCTATTTACGGATGTAGAGAGTAGCCGACTAGCAAGATGGGTGTTACCCTGCTTACGAGCTACTCGAGCTATGAATAGACTTGCTTCCTCTAAATGGCTCGCAGGAACCAGAGAAGTGGTCCAGCTCATTAGCGATAATGTCATGTGATAATTGGTCCATTGTTGCAGATCTTCACAACCACTAACGGGTGACCAGGCAAGATTAGGTAATACGCCTAATGCAGATGACGATGACAAGGTGCGCTCAACGTTTCTAGCTAACTGAGCACGTCCGAGCAGTCGACAAACATCCGCTTTATCTGCTAATGCCAAAGCTTCAAAGGTGCTTTGAAGACCTATTACGGCGTTGTTGCCCCCGTTGAATTGGCCAAGTAATCGACCAAGTACATAGTGATCGATGAAATCTGATGTGGCTTGATGCAAACCAACATCAATCAGACGAAAATATGGAAGGGCTGGTATTGAAAATTCTTCCTGATCTATAACAGTAGGATTCGACCACATTTGAAGGTACTCTAGAGATCGAATATTGGCCAAAGGGTTTTCCTCCTCAAACATGACTTGCCGCTGTTCAGTCATATTCAGCCAGTCCTTCATGCCAGTGATATCATTGAGCTGTATGTAGCATTCAGTAATCTAGGCGTCCGGCCAAATGAGTGACGTTACTTAGAAATACCACGAAGAATCAATTGATCACCTGCTGAAGTAAAAAGTTCCAACCACCAACTTTCGAGTCACGATTCTCAAATATTGGCGGCATTACACTCATAAAACCTGTAACGGCATCTTCAAGCTTGCCTTGAGCCATCAAAACTGAAGCTGACAGGTACGGAAACGACAATTCAGGAGGTTTGGCATCTGCAACTGGATCTGGTGTCCTTTTTTGGATTGTTATCACAGGTGGTTCTGAATCAGAAGCGTGAGTGAACGAAAATGAAGATTGAGGTCATGTAATTTTTGGTACTCACTCGCAAGTTCTGTCACCTTACTGATGGTTGGAGCACCTGCATTTCCAAAGACATTGCTCCATATGACTAATCCAGCAATGGCATCCGCATTTCTGGATGTAATCAATGCGGTAGTCAAATCCTCCATCCCGCGCTCAACATCTTTTGCCCAACCATTCCAATCTTTGGTGCTACCTTTAAGCAGACTCGCATGGCGTTCACCTAACAAGAGCTGAGCCTGTCGAATGACTGATGCTACTGGTAATCCTGATATTCGTGCTCCATGAAGCATACGGCCACGTAAGCGTTGATACCATTCATCACAGACCTTGCGATTGGCATGGAAGAATGCTGCTGATGTACGTGGTGCCAGAGCCAGGTGCAAGCCGGAGCCTTCAGCAGCGTTGGGGATTTGCACCTCCAAAGCCTCCAGAAAGGTGATAAGCTCTCTTAATCTTGACAAGACAGCAGGTGCCCTAATATTGTTGCGTAATTTTACAGATCTGTCAACAGAATGACACAAATTTGCTTTTTCGTACATATCAAGTGGCGTTTCGCCGGTCTCAATGCCCTCTGCTGCCTTAACTAACCCAGTCAGTGCATGCTCAATCGCATCAAATGTCTGAGGTGGCGTGCCATAGGGAGTTCGCAATCTAGCAGTTATACAATATCGAGCGGCTTCCCATGCACTCCAATACATTAACAACGCATCGTTCAAATGAATACGATGTAACAGGTTTTCAGATGACGGCGACATCTGTTTACTTGGCGTTTCTGCACCAGGAGGAATCTTCAACGCAGATTCTCCTTGACAAGCATGGAATATACGTTCACGCCAGTCAGAGAGCATCTCTTCTGCTTCCTCAGGTGGTGGGTTTAACGGCGCTAGACCCATGTACCAAGCGAGGGTGGAGAAGTGCCGAGTTCGAAATGTTCCTAATAATGGCGACTTGATGATTTCCAACTTGACTGCTGACACGTCATCATGCCAAACTGAATCATGCGCCATGGTCATAGTTGTGATTGCATTTAACGACAAAAGTGCAGAATAGCTTTGATTTCCGACGGCCTTGACGCCGTCCTGTAATCTCCTCATCAAGAGTTCATATATCTGCGGGAGCCTCTTCTGGGAACTTGGGGAAGCGAGTAGGTACTCATTCAGAGTACGAAGAGCAATCTCACGAACTTCTCCATTGAGATCCAAATCTATTGAGAAGAGGGGTAAGATTTAAACGTGCCCACTGGCGGTTCGGCCGTTATTCCTTGCCTGCTAAAGCCAGACAACTCAAAGCACCAGAGTCCAGGAACGCTTCACATTCCTGCGTCACGTCCACAGTTTTTATGGTGTCAATAACACCTCCAAACCAATTCAAAGCAATCCGTTTCAAATCCATTGTGACTCCGTGAGGAGTTAGATGGGTACACATCAACCGTAGAGAGCGTTGACATATATTTGGCCATTTTTTTAGAAAGTATCTAGCACTAGATCAAGTAGGATTGGTGTCGGTCAAAATTTTACGGCACCGTAAATTCCATGTTGGTTTGCAAGTACCTGACGTTAACCTCATGAAGGCACCAGAAGAGAACCCCGACAACTCTACTGGTACAACCAGGTGTCTGCCGAAAGCATAGTACTTCCAAATGACGTATTATGGGCATAGCTACAGTGTCGACCTCGAATTCAAATACTCCTTTAGTACACGCATCAGTGCATAGCAATGCATCAAATGCAATCAAGGCTTGTAAGGAGTGAGGTTGTAAACCTGCTTGTGTGCTTGGTAGTTCGACGTCTTGGCTATTTTTTATATACCTTAACATTACATCTAGTTCCGTCAGTAATGGTGGCTCTTTTGAAACTTTGAATACGGTCTTTTTTTCGTTGCCACCGATAACGAGACTCTTGCGACATAGCGACAGCAACCTTGACAGAGTTTTAGCATCACCAGAGCATCTTATTCTTAACCTGCTCAAGAGTGGTGAGGAGGGATTTATAAATTTATCCACTACGGATGGAGCCAGTTCAGAACCCCAATACCCAAACACCTCATTGATGCCTTCAATCCAGGTATTGACTCCTTCTGATATCTCTTTCCAACCGACAGTTTGATCCGCTAACAAATCTTCAGGTGGTCCATCATAGGTATCAAGTAGTGCTTCGAGTTGAATTAGCAAACAATCGAATGCAGTTTGCTGCATGGGCACCATTCGGCATGAACCCTCGTAAGCACGAGAAAGCAATCGAATTATATCTGATGATGTTGTAATCCAAACATCATTCTTATACTTGGCGCTGAAACTATAGAAAGTACCTAGCAATTGTTGGGCAATGCAGGCAAACCGCTCTTGAACCATTGCATCTTCCGCAGCTTGTGGCAGAGCGGAGTTTACAGTGGGGAAGAAACTAAAGCATAGGGCAGCAAATACGGAATGGAAGCATCGAATATAGATGTTTGCTATTGACGGGAGTTTGTGTGAATTGGGTTGACCAACTGCGACTATATCCGTTAACAAGTGTTGAAGCAAGTCCAGTCCAAATGCAGAGTGGGATCTCCAAAATGGCCAGAACTTTTTGAAAGAGTCTGAAAGTGGAGGAATAGTAAGCTCCCAAAAAGAGAAGGGACTAAAAGACGATAATATTTACCGGCAATTAAGGACCAGATACTCTTGCTAAGGCTCTCATCAATATGCCATCCAACTAATCGGTCTGCGACATCCTATGGATGATTTGTAGAATGCGTCATGACAACCGTTGTGAGCGAAGGAGGCACGCGGCTAAAACATTATGCACACCATGAAAGCAATTTGGAAGGCCTTGGGATAGCGATCCGCCACGGCATGCAACACATCTAATACCCTTGGTAAGTAATCAGGTGACTCCATCGCATCCAAAAAGACTTGCAAATACTCCAACAAACGTTCAGTTTGAAGAGGGTACGAGAAGGCAGCGACGGTATTATTTTTTTCTTTGACAATGGACGCATACTGCACGACTTCCCGAAGAGCGACGAGCAAGTGAGTCTTCATATCCCTGTCTTGCTCTGGTGATATTCTCCGGTTATTTGTGGTCACGTATTTGGCATTCAGTTTGGCAAATAGCCAATCATAAAACGGTAGGATGTCGGCCCTAAAAGCTGTTCCTGCTGCTGATATGCACCTGGATATAGCTTGTTTTAACTGTTCGGAGGCCCTAGAGTCATAGCATTTGTTCGAAACTTTGTGGGGGACTAGTGATAAAGCTAAGACTTACGAAGCATCCAACAAAACAAATTCAATTTCCTGACTATTAAACGTTAATAGATACTCTCGAGCAGCTTGAGCGGTCCATTTGCCATATGGCATGCCGATATCGGCGGATTCACCATGGTCACCCAGGCTAGCAATTAACTTCTCCAATTGAGCAGCGGCAGCAACCCTCTTTGCAAAGGTAGGATCATCGTTGTCTTTGAAGATGCGTTGCAAAAGACTTTGAGCACGTCCCACTTTTGCCTGAGCTACAGCATCATTCGCTATTGCATCTTGGAGTGGTGGTGGCGGAGACCCATAAGTGTTGTTCGCATACAAGTAAGCTCGCTGGGATGTTGATGGAAGCACTCGTTGGTGACGACGTCCGCCAGGATTGGGCCCTGAGCTGTTGGCAGTATATTGAGTAGTGGCAACAGCATTTGCCATGTTTTGTTGCACATTGAATGGAGAAGAGCTGTTACTCCAGGGATCGTCATATCTTTGGTAATTCAGTCGAGGCGGAGCACCTCTTCGAGCATCCCTGGTATCACGTCTCCTGCCTTCATAGCTCATTGTGGTGAAGAACAAGTTAAACCCCCGATGTGGGACTTGACTTGCAAATGTATGTTGGCTCGTGGCTAGTGGATGAGCAGGTCAAGGATCACTATGTTTGCGACAGTGTCAGTAACCTGGCATGTACGGCTACCATGCGGCCGTGGGTGTATTGTCTTATACATGTGTAGTGTATCATTATTAGTGTGTTGGTATAACCCTACGAACTTCCCCTCGCTCTACGAACCAGTTCACGACCTTGTCTTTGAGCTGGTTGTAGAGAAGGAGAAGCGCACATATTGTGTTCATCAGGCATGATAGGCCTGCCGTGGGTGTATTGTATTGCATTGGGCACGAATACAGGGGTCTGACTCGTGGAAAGCTCTAGCAGAGAAAATGAACCTGGTGTCCCATTGATGCAGCAGATCCAAGCTGTCAGATGCCGAATGGGACGACGGCAAGTCGAAAGCGTTCAATCGCGATGGAGACAACCTCACATGTTCAATATGTGTGGATATGTTCAAGACGACGGAGCAGGTAAGCTGGAGTCCGGATCCCCCCATGTGTCAGTACTGATGCAACAAAAGAACTAGAGGAGGGCTTCATTTCATTCTTAACACTGATGAGCTACTGAGCCGAAGAGACGAGGCGCGTGAAGATTGTCTCCGATGGTCGATTTCAGGTTAATCATCTATGCGCTTGACGTTGAGCGGGCATCACGCGCGGTATTGTGCAGGAGTACATGCTTCCTCCTGGTTGCATGCTGCTTGGACTGTCGTTCCTCCCGATGAATGGTAGTCAGGTATGTAGCTCCTCCCGACTGTAAGGTAAAGGGAGTCTAACATGCATCATTAGTGAAAGGTTGTCTTATTATTTGCAAGCTCAAGAGCTTTGCGTCGTGTGGATTTCACACATACAGTAAGTACTCTATGCACTATTTCTCCAATGTCAACCAACCGTCTTTCCCGCGACTTAGGGTGAGCTGCAATGATTAGTGATTGATGTTTAGTTCCATTAATACTAATTCGTTGTATGACTAGAAATGTACAGACAAACCGACGAACCGGAACCGAGGAATACTTCTACACGTTTTTCGCCAGCCCCTCTGGACATTACTGCCCATGGGAACGTAGTATGTTTTGATCCATATGTACATATGGAAATATCGTCAAAAAAACCATAACAGGGTTTGTGAATTATCCCTATCCATCTTGCTGATTCCACTGCCATTGCTGCCATTGTCAGAATTTGCACAAACGCTACCTCTGTTGCCTCTGCGACCTGGACCTTGGTCCACCCATAGACAACCTACCAGTGATCGCCCATGAATACAATACTACGCCGGCCCGGCGGGGGGAGTTCACCGTCATCCCGATGAATAAACCTTTATCAGTCAGGAGTACCGTCATAACTTACAAAAGGTGCGGTTGGTGAAGGTCATTAAGTACATGACGTGGATTATATCATTTCAAATGCCCTTCCTTGATCAGTCATCATCACTGGATTCTTCGTCACTTGATGAGCTTGAATCCGACTGAATCCGACCTAATATTGCAGTGTCCATGAGCATCATCTCCGGAATTCAATCTCACAAAAAACATACTGGCTGCAAACAATCCTCGTCTCGGAGTTAACTTGGCAGCAGGTGTGGAAGTCGTTAGAGTTGTTGTGGCGACTACGTCGGGAGGGTGCAATACAGCAGGTGCTGCATCAACATGACTCCAATCGTCTGCTGCCATAGCTTCATCAAACAAGTCGTCAAAGGCAGCATCTTCGATTTCCATGGGGTCACCTTCTGGCGCTTCTACTGTCATTGGGGGTGCCCATGGATCTTCAGCTAGAGAACGTTGATGCATTGGTATAGATGGTGACGTTTGACTGGAAGGCACCGGCGGTGGTGTAAAGACAGCAAATGGCTTCGGCTGTGTTGGGGGTGATGTTGGGATGTTTGACGAGGTAGTTCTGACAGTAAGGGTTGGTGTTCCACGTGATCTAGGACGATGTGGAGTTTGTGGTGTTGGCAATGCGGGAGGCGTTGGTAATGGGGGAGGTATTGGTAATGGATGTGCAGTCGGTGCACTTGGTGGGGGTGGTAATGGCCTAGGATTCTGAAACTGTGGCGGCGGGGTTGCGAGTGCGCCATTGGGATGGGTGAGAGTTGGTTTCGAGGTTCTTTGATGCGTAAAGTCAAGAGTGCAATCCAATCGTTCCAGAACGTAACTCTATGTTGCGGATGACTCGGGGGGTAAGTGTGGGCGTGCATAGAGTCATGATATACAGGCACTTGCATGGGTTATTGGGTCAAAGATTGCGACGAATTCCGTGGTGGGTGAAATCGTTGTTGGACCAGCCGTATACTTTTGCGGTCGTCCAGCCTAAGGATTTTATGGTCCCATCAGTATGCATGAGGGCCAGCGCGAGAGGTGAAAGGGCATACTGATTGTGATGTAAACTGCGCGACAAAACCACCGTCTGCATCCTTCTGCAACACCCCACTTGTACAGGCTGTTACGGCTTCGGGGCGGTGGTTGTCTAGACACAAATTTGATATAGATGAGGATTGAAGTGAGGATGATGGGCGCTTCTTGGCAGCATTGCAGACATGAGGCCAGATGTAACAGACGTCGCAGACGGAGAGGGGGGGGGGACGTACACTTTAAGATGTGAACCGACTCTGGTGCCCCAGACGATCGCAAGCTCTTGCCCAATGTGATTTTGTAAGTCCCAGGCTGAACTGGGGATGCCTCCATCATGACATGGAGCAATGATTATCGGTAGCTCGTTGACGATGAACAACTGCTTGCTCGCCTGCTCGCGTGTACGCGTGGATGTGTTTGCAACAGCAGAATTGGACGACGATGACGACGCGCCTTGTGCCCTGCGCCTCGTGCGCCGTACCTCGTGGATGCTTCTTTTTCTTCCCGCGCACGGGGGTCAGCCTGATGCCCTACCCCCGCAAGTGCATCAACTGGAATCCGCACATTTTTGGCGACATTTTCAAACTGCCTTTTAAATCCATCAATAGCGGCTGCCCAGCGGCGAACATGGCTGCAGACACAATGAGCATAACCTCGGACACAGAATCGGTCCTCACCAATCCAGACGTACCAGTATTCAATGTCGCAGCCAGAACCCAGCTTTTCACCTGTGTGAGTTGTAGAGTTGCCTTCAAGTCGCCCGAAGAGCAGAGAGACCATCATAGGACCGACTGGCACAGGTACAATCTGAAACGTAAAGTCGCCGATCTTCCGCCCGTCACTGCCCAGGGATTCGCAGACCGAGTGCACGGTAAGCTCCATTCGGTCCTTTATTCAAACTTGACACGTTAGATTTGCCATATGCGATCCTTGATCAAGAAGTGAGCCTATCACTGCCGCATCTGAGCAGCCGCCCCTACTGCTCATCGAGCTCAGCTGTTCGTTGATTGGTCACTCAGAAAGCTGACTCTCGGTTTGCCCTGACCACTAGCTCAACAAGTAAAAACCCGTGAAGACGAAACTCGTCAAAATGCTACATTTGAATGTTCTATCTGTACCAAGTGTTATTCTACTGAAAACGCCTACACAAACCATTTACAATCCAAGCGACATAAGGAACTGGTTCTCGCTTCAGGTTCAACCGTACACGTTCCAACTGTAAAGCTCGCTCCATCCAGCAGTGACGCCACCGCTAGTACCACTAAGGCCTGCAATGATCGGCAACCACCAGAGTCGTCGTCCGATGTAACTGCCATGGAAACATATCTGCCACCACAGTCAGAACCGGATTTTCAAGCCCGACTGGCCAAAGCTACCACTGAAGCAGAGGTACAAGCTATATGGGAGGCCAAGGTTTCCTCTGCCCCTCGACTAGAGGAAAGCGATTGTCTTTTCTGTTTTCACAAAAGCGCTGACTTTGAGTCGTAAGTCCGCCATCCACGCGCCTCCCCACCCCCTTTTGCAGCTCAGTGCTGATGGATATCTTGATGATAGGAATATGTCACATATGACAAAAGCCCACTCATTTTTCATACCCGACATGGAGTACCTTCCAGACATCAGTGCCTTGATTGCTTACTTGGCCGAGAAAGTATCTGTTCATAACATATGTCTCTATTGTAATGGCCGTGGTAGGTCCTTTCATTCCCTCGAGGCAGTTAGGAAGCATATGATTGATAAAGGTCATACCAAGATTTGGTATGGCCACGACGATGGTGGTGGGGAAGGGGTTGATGTCTCTGAATTCTATGACTTTTCATCAACTTGGGATGACGTCGATGACGAGGATGCAGGCTGGCTGGATGTTGAAGATGAGGATGCTTCCATGGGTGAGGGGTGCGACACAGTAATGGAAGATGGAGCGGGTAACGATGAAGGTGTGAACGGTGAAAGTAGTAGTATTATCACGGACAACGAGAGGACCACCATGATATATGCCAACGCCCGGCGATTGTTGCGAGATTCAACCAAGGCAGGGCCGAAGCCATATCCCGATTCGTATGAAACGAACCCAGAACTGGTTCTACCCTCTGGCCGTCGAGCAGGCCACAGATCCTATAATGTATACTGGAAGCAGAGTATACCACCCACGTCCCCATCCAGTAATAAATCCGTATTACAACGACTCAAACAGGAGTATAAACTATTAGGTTGGAATTCGGCGAATGGAAACGGTGTTATGGGCTGGGATCGAAAGAAGATGGAGGCAGCAAGGAAGGAAGTCATGGCGAGACAAGCGCAGGCTCGTCTACAAACTCGTGCGTACAATGACTTTAAATCTAGAGTAGGCAAGATACACAACAACCAAAAGCATTTCCGAGATGCTAATATCTATTTCTAGCCGTGTTGTGTCGGCACATATTTCATTGTGTAGTCTTTTATATCGCCAGTAAACAATTTCTTTGCGTTGCATCATTTACATTCTTCACGTGGGAAAGAACAGAAACCCCCTTGTGGACTCGTGTTCGTACTCACAGTGATGACTCATTACTGCTAACGTGCTAATCATTCAGAGCCAAATCCATCTTTGCCAAAACGTACTACATGCGTTACGCGGTTTCATTACCAATGTGCACTACATCCATATAAGTGCGGTATAAAGCAACATTACAATCCTATCGAAACAAGAAAAACTATATAAACAGTCCAAACTATACAAAGACAAAAACATGCGGTACAGAAACTGGTAAATTCCACAGAGTTACGTATCACCAACTATCTAGAACAAATAAATGCCTTCCACTTCCTTTCGATTCCCGGCCTCATCTTCCTCTATTTCTCGATACATGACCGAGAACGGGAACACATCATGTGACGAGCTCCCACTGCTACAAAAGGATGACAGACTGCTGTCAACCTCCTTCTCAATAGTAGCCACGCTTCTCTGAATCTTGACAGGCCAGAAATCATACAGCACTATATCCCCATTACTCAGTCCCACGGCTAATGTAATCCCGTCGTCGGATAACGATATGCTGGTGATATATGCGTTGAGAATTCGTGGGTACGGTTTCATTGTGTAGATGTAGTGTCCGGTATGGAGATCCCAGACTTGGATTTTACACTCCTCGCAGTTTTGAGATGCAAATAAAAAGGGAGATTTGAGAAGTAAAAGACATGTGCAATTCCTGCTCCATTTGATCGGTTTATTTGATTTACTTGAGATTGCATGGCAGCATTCTTCGAATTTGTGGAGTAGCTGAGAGGTGAATACATCAAAGACCAAAATCTAGTTGACTTGCGGGATTACCAAATAGGTGAAAAATGACACTTGTCTATGCTTTGGCTACATCATGGCCCCACCATCACATAGTCTGGGCTCGCAGCACTAGTACTTTGGCATCCACATAGACTTACATAGTTCGATGCAACAGTAGCCACAGCAAGATAGTGTCCTCCAATAGCCAAATTCTCGATCTGTTCTTCCTGTCCCACGAAACGATTCACATCAATAGTAGTCTTACATGCAAGCGATCCGCTATGCGACGCACCACTCATACCAGCAGCACAAATCGTACTGAAACCATCAGTGCTATTCGTGCTCGCACTGGAGATCCCACTCCATATATACACCCACCCATCATGACTCACGGCCAGCAACCCCGTTTGTTCATCAGCAGCTAAAACTGAAGCAGGATATCGAGTAAACGGGCTGTTTGAAGCGACGGGCAAATGGTGCTTATCATCTAATATCCCATCATTCATTTCATATATAATTATCTGTTCATGGTCATCATCCCGTGCTGCTGACGGTGATGTGACTAGTAATCTACTCTGCGGTAAGTAAAGACCATCGCATGTTGGGCCATTCAAACGACCTAGTTTACGTGATGTTGTTGAAAATGTAGCCAAATTCGTCATTTGAAGTTGGGATGATTCAATGAGTCCGCCTGGTCGATATAATACACCTAATCTCATATCTTTCGTTATAAAGGCTTTTGGGAATGGGAAGGAAGATGGGCAATCAAAGATCCGACGATCTTCATGTGGCAGTGCCAAGTAATAATGTGGAAGGCCGTTGACTAGTTTCGTTTGAGAATCGGCAGTTGCGAAATCACGTGCTTGTTGCATCCTTCGTGTGGGTCGCTGTGGGATTGATATGTTGCTTGATGGTGAGAAACAGTTTGCTTTCTCTGGTAAACGTGTGACGACGGATGGACAGCACAGGCCATTTGCCATCATGGTTTTCGTTACGTACACCTATTGTTGATGTAGAGATAACTGAAAATACCCATCGTCACTGTCACTGTCACATCGGCATGTGTGCCGTTATATTCATTTTACCTTCTTCCACGATGACAGTCTATCGACAAGGTCAGCGTCATGATACACTTGCTTGACTTTAGACTTCCACATACGTTCGTCGAATCGTCCCAGCCCCTGACTCAAGAATCGAGAAACGCTATAGCACCGTAATAAAGTACCAGCATCAAGGAATTCAAAAATATTCAACATGACTTTTAGCTCAAAACTATTGGGCAAAGAGTTTTCAGTAGTGTTCCAGCCAAGAGCAAAAAAATACCAATGAATTTTTGCCGCTAACCTTCTTGGAAAGCGTAATTCGATATCGACGGGTAAATGGCTGGTATCCATATCTTCATTAACATTACCCTCTCCTTCGAGGTCACCGTCATCTACCTCGCCAACTGCATCATCTTCATCGCCTATATAGTACTCTTCCTCGTTTCCGTCAGCTTTATCATCCGTGCTAGATTCGATTTCAAAGATGCTCATCGCATTATCCCAGTCCCAGTCGTCCTCATTGTCACTGTCATCTTCTGCTTGATCCCAGATGTTCGTGTTGCGCCGCTGAGCACGAGTATATGTGCATTTTGTCTCACCTCCTAAGGAGTCATCCGATGAAGCTGTAGTATCCGTGTCGGATTCCGAGTTAGCATAGATCACTGGCCTCCTGCGTTTGCGGTTTGTTGTTGACGGGCTACTATAAATTCTTTTCTTGCGGGCTTTTGTAGTATTGAGGGGAATGTTCGCAGTTTTGCGTTTGGACACTTGTATCTCTTGATCGGAGTCGGATGAATCTAAATGACTAACATCGTCCAGAGGTTCACCATCATCAAATATATCTGCACCGACATCCTCTTGACTCCCATAAGTACACGTGGCAGTCCCACTACTGCTACTGCTGAAAGATGGCAGCCTGCGGATCTCGGGCTCCTCATCATCGTCACTATCCCACTCATCGACGGAATCAAGACCAGAGGAAACACAGGAACTAGGGCTCGACATGTATCGTACGTACACATTGCTATCAAATTCCACTCTCTTTGTCTTTTGCTTCTTCCTCGTACTAGGATCGGCGGCAGGGTCGTCCAGTTGCTGTTTAGATGTGACAGATGGAGGCGATGGCGACGACGATGACGATGGTTCTGACAGTTCGGGTAGCGTGGCTTCAATACGGGACGCATCAACATGGTGTTGCATTGACAGACGTAGGGCCTCTAGCATTTCCTCTTGTGCACGTCGTTCAGCTTCTGCCTTCAACTGTCCTTGTCGCGCTTGACGTCTCTGTTGACGTACAGTGCTAGCTAGGACATGTGGTGGTGGTGGTGGTGGTGGTGAATATGGTGGATCGTTATCACAGTCATCATCCTCTTGCGGCGAATCACTTCTGGCCATCGTGGGATGTAGTAGCTGTGGGTTGGCGGAATAGAGTCAAAACACATATATAGCTATGGGATGGTCTGTGTCGTAAGGCTGGTCGGAAGCTTCCGTAGTGATTTTACAAGTGGACATGTTGCAGCAATCAAGGTTTCAAACCGTAGGGCCATTAGTCGTTGTGGACACCATTTGATTGATGAACGACGTCTGTCAAGGGACTTTGAAGCGGCGCGGCCGAACTCCTGTAACTTCTCCTGCCGACAACATCTGTCTGGCTACAACATCCGGGGCAACAGGATCAGCAATAATGGTCTTTTCGTCGCAGCTACTTGGAACACTCTAAACTGTGCTTTATGCTCTACATTTACATGTTGTAAGTCCCGACTCGTCCGTGCTTGGCTGATGCCTGATTGGTGAGAAGCTGCTGCCAGCAACACGTTTTGCCTTGTCATGTTGCTTTTTAACTCATCAAGGATCACAGTTTAGTATTAGTATTGATCGAGTAGATATGAAGTGGTGTCCGCTAGTAGCAGAGCGTACGGAACGTGTCAGTATTAGGCAACCCTCTACTTGTTCTTGGTCCGTAGATACGCCGCTGTTTCAAACCAAGTTAGCCACCCAATAATTCATTCCCTCCACATGTCTTACTCACCCAACTTTTCGACAGCCTCGACACAAACCGACGCATACATACCCGGATCATAAGCAGCAACGATGTAGTGTGATAAAGTCTTTGCTATCACTATTCCATTCCCTTGAGTTGTTTTAGCATACACAGAATTCTTGTCTGCCCTGACGGCGCGATAGTGGTTACCCATGAACTTGAGACCGTCGGTTGGTCCTGTACCTCTGGATACTGCTGACGAATCGAATGCGGACTCTAGAGAGCTCCATTCTTCTAAATTCAACTGTGATAATAGGTAGATGTGAGATTGACATTGGACACTACGACTCGGTTGAAATGGCAAGATGTAAAATGTACACTCACAACACCATAATGTAAAGCATACCTCAAAATTTGGGGATCTGACCTTGGCTATCCCATGTCTGTTCAGGATGGCAGCATGAGCTACGTTTCGAGTCGACAAGATTCCTTCCTGCAGCAGGGAATTCATGACGGACGTTCGACAGAGAGATATGCTCAGATGTCAGGGCTCAGATGTCAGAGAGTCGGATTCCTATGTCTATCTGTCAGGAACGGAATTCAATCAGCGTGCACAGCATCGTGAATTGTGCGTGACGCCGCGCATAAAAGCATTGCGGGCCCATGCGCAGCAGCTCAGCTCAGCTGCAACATCAACACCATCGACTCATTCAGCTGGTCCAGCGCGTCCCAGCAAGACTTTTCGGGCACACGTCCTAGCAAACAAATCTATGCCCGGCATCATGGCACGCTAACCGAAACAGACAAACTCTACAACTGCATAGTATACACATGTACAGTAGCTCGAACGGCAGGGTCGCCGCGATCAACTTCAAACATAGGTTTCAACTTCTCTTCAAACAACTTTGTAACCTTGAAATTAAACGGCTCCTGTTGAGCGAGCTCAAAAAAATGGAGATCTTTATGAGCTAGATGTGGTTTGTGATGCGAGAATGACACGTAAGCTATACCGTTGTGAGGGCATAATGTTGATTTCACTGTTTTCAGCAGCTGGGTGTGTTGAGAGTGGTTGAATACGACGTCTGCTAGTATGACTAGATCGAATTTGGGAATTTCGGAGTGGCTGGCGGTGAAGGGTTTCAGCTCGGATAGTAGTGGCTCTACGTGGTCTCCCCACAAATGGCCCTACATCGCGCCGACGTGTTAGCAGTTGAACTTCTGGCACAGTGGCAGAAGAGGGCCCCACCATGACTTTGATTACGCCCTTGTCTAGATAAGCCGGCAAGTTGACTCTAGTATTATATTCTATGTTTTCAATCAAGTACTGTTCTGGATAGTCTGTGGCGACTGCCAATTTACATCCATTGATGGCAGCCACGAATGTCGGTAGAGCAGCCGCAGCACCCAATTCCAACACGCTATATGCAAGAGCTGCAGTAGGACACGGGCGACAAAGAAAGGTAGCAAGCTACGCCATGACGTACGTTTTGTTCAGACACTTCGCTTTATGATGATCCAAAAATCGAGCCAACACAATACCCGCATTCCATAGCATGTGGGCCCACAACGAATGTGGACGTATCAGTCTCAATTCGAATCGGGATGGTGTGCCTAATCAGGGAAGAGGGATGCAATATATACATGCAAGTTGCGAGTTGGGCAAAGGGGGTGAATACCTTGTTGCACATGATCCGGTATTCGGAGATACGTGGTATATGATGGCGGAGGTGTCTTTGGCCTGAAACTGTCAGGCTCTCTGAATAAATCGAGCTCAGCCTCCTCCAACACGATGTCGTCATTTCCAATGGAGGCTGCATTATTGGATATCATGAGAACTGACTTGGCACTGGTTTGCACTGGATGCATCTCCGCGGATGGAGCTCGCATGGGAATCCGTACCTGTATTATGAGATGTATGAGCGACATAAAAAAAACATTGGCATGGCAAAACTCATATGCAGTCATGGAGAAAAGCCCAGCCGCATATGCACCATGAAGCGTTTGCATATATCAATTGCGACCAGGGAGTGTCACCACGATGTCGACATACCTAGGAGCTACGAATGGATTATCGAACACCCAGCAAAACGGCCTCGTAAGAACCTTTGCTGTTGTCCCCTTCGGCCATTACATCATAAAATAACTGACTCCGGCATGACAAGCAGTAGCAGTAGCGGCAGCAGCAGCAGCAGCAGCACCAGCAGCGGCAAAAGCCCATCCTTGCAGGTCCTGGTCGCTCGTTTCCGCAATGATCCACCCAGACCCCCACAAGAACGGAAGTCGGCTCATCCGCCACAAAGACATTCCGCACCGGGATGTATGAAAACCACTGCGGCTGCGTCTGCATCTGCAATGGCCCGCTCTGCCCAAGCTCGAGTCAGAAAGTCTGCAGTTGCAACATCAACCGTCGTGCCACCCGATTCACCAGGGCGTCTTAATCCGCGCCATTCCCGGAATAGTAGTGCGCCACCTGAATTCGACATGACATCTTCAGTATCCCTTTGCTCACCCTCATCGTCAATACTTTCAAATTATGACATGGATTCGCCTGACGACTGTAGTTACTGTGAAAAAGACAATAATGAAAGCTTGGATCCTGCGTCTGTCCTACAATCATTCAGAATCAAGTACAGTGTCGACAAGATGGATAACACAAAGGAGGAGGAGGGTGCATTGAACCAACGGGCTAATATCGTACTCCAGAAATGGTATGAACAAAAGAACCAATCTTATCCATTGATTCAACACAGCGCCCTGAAGGTAGAAGCAACGTAGGTCACATCTACTATCTTCATGGCCTACCTGGGCCACCAATAGTACGACAAACCAGGACACTGTACCACTCCCAGAAGTCAATGCTAAATTAGAGCTTGACCCCGATACTGTCATTGATAACATTCGGAAAAAGTGTGTTAGCTATGGGCCCAGCACTTCTTTAACTCATGTTTCCTCGATAGGTACGGCATCGTTACACTGGAAGAATCAGCCTTTTCAAGCAATCGACCATTAATACAGCAAAATGACGATGTGGAAGTGTGGGAATCCCCGCCGCGTCCAGCACCCGACTTCTCTCGGTATACCGTGTATTCTGCTACTAGATCGCCGGGTAACTCGTCTGTGCTTTCAACTACTCCCGAAATGGTAAATCTGAAATATATGTCCAACCGCCAACTTTGACCTCCTCGTTACTGACACGCTTCCATATAGCCATCACCCCCAAGACCCCTATTCTGTCCAGTGTGAGCATCCAAATAACATCCATGGAATTGATTTCCATTTTGGATTGATTCTTTACGTTGTCTATTCATCTCATTTCCACTGATGGTGGAATCTTCAAATAACAGACAAGCTGAACCAAGACAATCAAAGATGCCAGCTTCAACAGAAAGTAAAGCCGAGTGCGTGCACGAGGTGGAGGAGGTTGTCGCTCGTTTCGTGTATGAGGCCAAGTCGAGAAAAGATGCTGCCCAAGTCCGCGAATATTTGAAATCCAGGGAAGTCGATTATGGTGGAAAGCTTTTGTAAGTAGTTTCGCGAGGGTGGTTGGTTTCCGAACGATTGCAAGGACACACACTAACTAGTATTGACGATGCATAGCGAGGCTGACATTTTATATCGTTAAAAGTTTGTAGTTATTTCGAATAACGTGTAACATTGAGAAGCGTAAAACATGTTTGGCACATCAGGAGCCATCCCATCCAACCTCTCGAGAAACGAGATGGGAAGGGCTCAGCATCACTGCTCAAACAGAACGGCGACTACAAAGGCGAATGAGTAACCACAGTGGCGACTCGCTCTTGTCTAGAGAGTCCACATTAGAAGTTTTCAGTCTGAACAGAGACAATGCAAGTAAGTGCATCCCCGTAATGCACCTCATGGCCCTTTAGGCTTTGACTCACCCGCTGTCGTACTTAGATAGCGGCTCTGCTGAAGATGACAGTGAAACGTCCGACAGAGAAATCCTCGGATGGTACCTGGTACGTTCGTCGCATGATGACCCTCATCACGTCCTTCGTCTCGAACATGATGTTGTACCCTCATCACCCGCCCATATGCTACGCCACCATCAATGCGACGGAGAACTAACTCGGCCCAATCGGACTCCCTAGTTTGGTGCTGCTGCTGAACCATTCTTTTCAGTATGCAGTTCTATCTTCGGCCCACTTGTGATACAATCTCGAGCTCGAAATGTCGCTGTTCAGACAATGTGAGTGTGGACCATGTTGCATCCCTTTAATGATGTTAATATTGCCACCAAATTAGTGATTATTTAACGCCTTGTAACGTTTCGGACCCAAACTACTCGTGTGTTGTTCTTGTAGGAGGCCTTCGCATTGGTATGAATGCTGTGTAGGGTCGAGACAGACGACGCAGGATGCTGATTCCTCCTTTAATGGAAACATCAGATCCCACTGCGTTCTCATTGTATGGAACAGTTGTCTCGGTATTTCTGCAGCTGCTTGTTTTCGTTACCCTGTGAGTATGTCGAATAGTAGAACCAAAGATCCAACAAGGCTAATATGTCGCAACCCCATTAGATCTGCAGCTGCGGATTATGGAGGTAAATCCTGTTGACATACATAATGATGTACGACTCCCTAACACCTTGTTAAACTAGCTGATCGGAAAAAGGTACTGACATGGAGGGAAGCCCCCGTTTCCAATATTTTCGGCATCGTATATCCTCACACTATATCATAGCTGTTACTGATGTCTTCCGTCACTGGTTTAATTCTCGAATACGCATGGTTGACCATCACACGAGACTCACAGTATTGGATAGCCAGCGTACTGTCTATATTGGGAAATGTGGCATTTGGTGTCGCTTTTGTCATTTACTTGTCGTATTTGCCGATCATGTAAGGACTTTTAAAAACTTGACGAGTCTGGATCAACACGATGACGACATCACTTTCAGGACACGGAATCATCCATCTGTACGAGAAGCAATGTCTAGAGGCCCCATGGATAGTGGCAAGGAAAGTGTGGCTTTGACTGTTTCTAACAAGATTTCATCGAAGGCGTTTGTGTAAGTTCGCCTGTGCGCTTGTTTTGTGATTATTTTGGTTGACCCACATCGAATAGGTGGTCATACATGTCGGCTGTCATTGTTATCGTACTTGGAGCTGGGGCAGCGATGTTTTTGGGCAATACTATATACTCTTTGCAGATTGCTATCGCTCTAGGCGCCGTTTGGGGCACAATATGTATGAGATCTTGTCAGACGATGCTCAAGTATTAGCTGCAACTGAAATCGCATATCCAACATAGTCATGTTTCCGGCGTTCTCAATGTTGAAAGCACGACCTGGTCCGCCTTTTCCAGAGAACGAAAACTACTGGCTGTTTGGGTGGAAGAGAAGTACGCACATACAAGTCATAATCGTTTGCTGTGCTAACGATCGCGTCGCGTAGCAATCAACACCCTATCCAAAGCACGAGATCTTCCATCATTGTTTTACATGCTGGCTGTCTGGTTTTGTGTCTCTGACGCAATGGGGACGCTTGGCTCACTTGCCATTCTGTTTGCGTGAGGATTTGCTTCATCTCTCTATTGCCATTGCCAGCACTAAATCAAAGACCTGAACAGATCCAAGGAACTCAACGCATCACAAGCCACTCTGGCGCTACTCGCTCTCGAAGTTTACGTATTCGGTGTATTTGGTGCCATCTTCTTCACGTTCGTCCAAAAAACGTTCAAGGTTTCAACATGGAGAATGCTATTTGCCGTACAGTGTGGCTGTTTTGTGGTTCCAGTGTGGGGAGGTCTGGGTCTAGTTCCTGGTTCACCGATTGGATTACGCACGTTAAATGAGTTTGTAATCATTTCTGCGTGGTACGGATTCATGTTATCTGCTCAACAGTCGTTTTCGAGAGTACTGTATGCAGACATGGTACCTGTTGGAAAAGAGAGTGAGTTTTTTGCGCTCTATGAAGTCAGTGATAAAGGTATGTTGACAGCAGTGTTTCCCGGAGATTGCCTGAGCTGACTTCGACGTGATGCGTAGGCTCGTCGTGGATTGGCCCGTTAATATCCGCGGCAGCTACTGACCTGACACACAACAATCGATACGCATTTCTCTTTCTGATACCACTAATGCTTGCAGGACAATTTTTCATGCTGCGAGTCGACCCAGCAGCAGCGAAAGTGGAAGCGTCGACAATCTTGAACCGTCCAGAATATAAACAGAGTAGCACAAGTAATGTTCCAATAATAACGAATAGCGTGGATGGAAAGGGACCTATGCCTGTGGGTCCAACCGTCAGAATTACTCGTAGTGCGCTGAGTTCTACTGTGTGATCGCCAAGCACGCATTGACTGTTCTAGTGCCTTGGTCGGGTATGCCTTTCTTCTTATTCACATTGTATGCATCTATTCCAGTTTTTCCTGTAATCATGTTTCTATATTAAAATCTACAGGCTTGTCCTACACATCAAACGACAAAACTATCCAAAAAAAAGAAGAATCAAAATTGTCCATAGTTACCAAAAACGAAATTCGGGTATACAAAAACGATTACGATCCAAAATCCATTCCAGTCTCTGCAATCTTCCTACGAACCATCCACCATACAGGGATACCACTCAACCCCGTAACGACAGCGACCAGGCATGGCAAGTAGTATGGATATGGTTCCTCAGTCGGCATCCATGGGTACACAATCAAAAAGAGACAGACGAGGATAAAGAAGACGGCGGCCGGCGTCCATACTTTGAACGGTCGTTTCAAGTCCGGTCGCGTTCTGCGAATAATGAGGAGACCCATGACTGTGAATGCATAGAATATCTAAATCAGGGGGCGCGTTAGTGTGTGCGTGGTTCGACCTTCGGCATGTTTGACCTACCCAGGTCGGATAGCTGGACACATCTACCAAGAAATTGTACGCAGCGCCTGGCGGTGGTGCGAGTATATACAGCATGACGAGAACCCAGTTGAATAGCAAGGCGTTAACTGGTGTGCCTGTTCGAGGATGGATTTTTTTTAACCAGAATGAGAATGGGAGAACGCCTGCTGCGGCGCTCGCTTGGATGATCCGCGCTCCTGAGTACATCTGGTTGTTGAGAATCCCGCTCTCAGATAGTGTTTTTTTTTTTGGAATGGGAGCCCGAAATGCAGACTCACCATTGCTGCGACTGCGCCGAACCCGGCCATTGCGACCAACACAGGACATATAACACCGCCAGCCCTGCTCGTGCCGCGTCAGTGCTCCATCCTGCGAGGCAAGCGACAAGGGCACTTACACTTGTCCCAGAACCTTTTTGAAAAAGACACCGGCGACCAGTTCTTCAGCGGCAATCATCTCAGGCCCAGACAGCACGACAAAGTACGCCAAGTTGGTTGTTATATACAGGAACGTGATGAGAGAGACACCCACTGTTGCTGATTTGGGCAGATTCTTGAGTGGGTCCTTGAGTTCGCCAAGACTGTAGTTGAGATTGTTCCCTGTTGCGTCCAATGCGTTAGCTCGTCCCTCGGTGTGAAGCAGTAGGACTCACATCCGTCGTAGCTCCAAAAGATCTTGAACAAGGCGAGAGCGTAGCCGCTCCCATTGGTTGACGTGCCGGCAAACGGATCTGAGAAGTTGGATGTGATAACGGGCACAGGCGTCAATCCTGTTGCAACCACGAGGCCCATGAGGGATATCGCCATGATGGTGCCCAGCTATGTACGCTTGTCCGATCAGCTCGAAAACCCCCAAAGCCTCAGAATCACAGAATGCAGACACTCACCTTGGCAAATGTCAACCAGTCATGCACACGGACGCTCCACTTTGCGCTCCAGATGTTCAACAGCGTCAAACTCGAGGCACAGAAAACCGCAAGACCCATTTTGTACCATCGTGGGATCGCATCGCTGGATCCATACACCGGGAAGAGAATGTACTGGCCAAATATGTTGGCATCGACGGCCTCCGAGCCTGGTCGCACACCAAGGATGGCCGTCCAGCAGAAGAGAAAGGCGAGCAAGCCTCGCGGTCTGGGGAACTGCACGTCAAGGTACGCTTGGTCGCCGCCTGATTTGGGCAGCATGGTGCCGAGCTCGATGTAGCAGCTGCACGTGGATGGTGGGTAAGCACGGAAGCGATAGGTGTAGTGCGTGTGCTCACAATGTTCCAGCGAATGATGCAAGGCCTCCAACCAGCCAGATGACAAGCGCCATACCAGGACTGCCGACATATCCAAGGACTTTTCCTGCAAAAAGAAATACAAGGTGAGTTTTTTTTGTGGCATATCGATTGACGTGGTGATATATACCTGACACTGCGAATATGCCAGATCCGATCATCATGCCGACTACCAGATTGGCACCTGCAGTTTCACAACGTGAGACATGGTCACACGACGGGTGTGTGATGCTGGATGTTACCGGAAATCCAGCCCATGGTCCGCTCAGGCTCCTTATGTTCGTCGATATCATCGGGATCGATACCTTCCTTCCTCGCATATTTGACTTGCAATGGTATGAACTCTGTTTTGGCAAGTTTGGGATCCGGATACCCGTTCATGTCATCTGACGATGAGGATGTGGGACTGACTGCGGATAACGGAGGCGCAGTGCCCTCGCCGTGCGAGGAACCGTAATGGAATGATGGCAATGCAGCCATGGTTGCCCTATTTGGTTGTGGGGAATGGACGGTGATGCGCGAATCTGTCGAAGTGAAGTTTGGATTTGATGGATACCTGAGATGCAGTAGAATGGGGTTGTGGGAGGATGAGCACCGATGTGGACCGTAGACTATAGTATTAACATGTTGCTGTCAGCATGTGTTTGATGACGGGTTTCAGATGTGATACATGTCGTGTGGCATTATCGTCGCGCGCACGTCCTCACGTGTCCCAGCACAACTTTTGCGCGATACCACAGCGCTCACACGTGGCATGGCCGATATCACGATATATTGACCAACAGACCAAAAATTATGTCAAAAAAAAGGTATAAAGATTTTTGATGGCCCATGGGAGCTACACGCTGATGAGCGCAAGTTAACCCATACGTGGCCGGGCTGCTTGCAATCTGGCAGTAACTGCATCCACATCAACCTCCAAGTACTGCGCCAGAAACTTGCCAACCTCGGTGTTATCCATATTGCCCTTCAACGACTCTGTCCCACGCCCATACGCATACAGTGCGACATCGCCACCCGAATGCCCATGAGTCGACCATCCTACTTCAGCCCGATCAGACAACATCTTTGCCAAAAACGCATCCAGTTCCCGATGTCCTGGTCCACGCATCAACCACTCCACATCAGCGGCCGATGCATCAGGGATGGCCAACCACTCTGCCAAGATCCTTCTGATCACGTCTTCGGGTGCTCCTGCCGGGTATTTCGCAATCAAATGTGAAGCTATGACTTCGGTACTATTACGGACGCGACTCAATGCCTCGGGATTCCATTTATACACTGGGTATTCTTCCGTCAGCTGTTTGGCTAGAGCTAATCCGCCGGTTTCATGATCCGAGGTCGAGACGAGGATGGTGTTTGGGATCTTGTCCACGTACTTTTTTGCAATGTCCACTGCATCGTTGTATGCAAGAATATCCCGCACGTGCGCCGATGCATCATTGCTATGGGCTGGTACCGACTTCACGTCAGCAAACACCATCGCGCTGTATCATGCAAGACCCCTCGACGACTCACCTGCCAAATCAATACGGCTTCCTTCAATCATAATAAAGAATCCTTTTGACTTGGGATCGCTATTGCTCGTGGCATTAAGCAAGTCAAGAGCCTTTGCAGTCATGGCAGCCAGGGAGGGCTCTTTGGCTGGATTCCTATCCATATTAAAGCTCATGTGGCTTGGCGTGAACAGGGCGAGAACCGGTAACCTATTATCAAAGGAGGGTTTTTTTTCGGAATGCAAAGCATCCTCCCCTGAACGGTGTCGTGGGTCATCTGAACACGTACGGCGATTGACTATCAAGAGCATCGAGTCCCGCCTTGTCAAGAACCACATGAAATCCGTTCTCGACCGCCAAGCCCAGAACATCAATCTCATCCTTGCGACGAGACCCAGCCACAGACTTGGGCAAAAAGTTGCGATATCCACCCCCCATGACTACATCTACCACTCTTCCCAGTGTCGAATTCCCGACCAGCTGCAGCGCAATGTCATTGTCAGTCTCCCTGTCAAACATATGAGCTATAAATGCTGCAGGCGTGGCGTGCGTAACACGACTAGTGACAACCAGTCCTGTGTAATATCCATCAAGTTTCGCTGCCTCGAGTACCGTTCCGCATGGTTTTCCGCTGTCATCAACTGCAATGGCTCCGTTGTATGTTTTGATACCACACGAGAATGCTGTTGCGCCTGCTGCTGAATCAGTGACGAGCGACGATGATGATTTTGTCCGTACCGACCCGACATGGATGGGATCGAGTGGCAGTACAAAAGTGTCGGGTAGTGAATTGACAGTGGTGTAATACTGTCGTGCCATTGTTTGACTTGATGGGCCCATCCCTTGACAGACAGATGAGTAGGGGGGGGGGCGTTAGAATGCAGTGAACCATAGCATGAATCATGATAACTACCATCGGAAATCATGAATATGAGGTTTTTCTTTTCATTGGACTCTGCAAGGGCTCCATTGGAGCAAATGACAGCTGTGCTGAATACAGCAAAAAGAGAGACCAGCCTCATCATCCTATGTAATATACTAGTATGAATGAGTATCTTGACTGTCACTTGTGAAGCGTTGTGTAAAAAAAACAGGAACGGAAGACCTAACCAATAGATTCTGTACTGAAAGCCGTCGCAAAGCATCATCGCTCATGTAACATGGAGGGCTAATAACATACTGTCGTCCCTTGGCGGCATGGACCGGCTGGCAGGTTGGCATGCTAGCATCGAATAGTCTCCATTGTCTTCACCGCAGCATCGAAAGGTTTTGATCCGTGCCAAATGACAGCAGCCTGTTCCGGTAACAATGGCGCTACATAGCTGGGACATGCGAACATTCACTTTTGAAGACATGAGGGTTATTGATATAATCTACATAGTATATGTACTTAATCTGAAATACTCATAGCCGCTGTCATCGTAAAGTATCCGCCCGTCCATACACTAGCCAGCATATGTCGCATCCAACCCAAATCAAAGCCCATGCACTGTTGAGCAAGAACCATCATACCTCAGGCCATATTGATGTGGAGCAACCTCAACTGCCACTGAGTGTTGTAACCGAGCAATGTGTTGTACCGTATTTCACTTACACGTGTTTTTACGGCATAGAGCGTCAAGTCAACGATGCTCCAATAGCCAACGTGACCAACGACGACACTGTACTTCCGTTATGTTGTTGACCCAGAGTTGGATTATCTTGAAATTTACCAAGCATAGAGTTGGTGAATATGACGGCAAATAAAGACAGGCCGGAAGCTGGTATTGCCACTACTGTCAGATGCACAATCGGCTGTCAATTCATGAATGTGAACCTTCAATCCGGGACGTCTGACAGCCTAGGATAACATACTCTGATAAGTGCGCCTGATAAATTCACATAATCCATGTTCCGGGGTTGTTTTACGCGTATTACCGGTGGATTCTATGAATCTACTAGCATGATGTACCCCGTACATACTCCCTCGAGAGATGTTGAGGTTCCGACTGCTACGTATGACACGTTGCGAAGGCTGAAGGGGATGAAGATAAAAAACAATTGTCGCCGAAATAGCCTAATGTTATTATCAACTATGCAGACATGCTCAGGATTGTGAGAAGTAATTTTATATTATTTGATGACGTGTCA
>QEAN01000262.1:5551-30628 GCA_006535955.1 Synchytrium endobioticum | reverse complement strand
CGTCCATCGATACTGGAGATTAGCTTTTCAAGTTGAGCAGCTAGTGTAGTTGTGCTTTTGAAACATTCAAACCCTGCTGTGTGCTCGGAAAAGCCATGGCGACAATTCAATCAAAATCGGTGTTTCTTTCATAGAACTTGCAATCAAACAAACAACTAATTCAAGCCAATACAAATGAATGCGCGACAGAGCAACTCAATCTTCAAACCGCCAGACACAGGAATCGCAGCAAGTATCAGTGCTCCTACAGGCATGAGCATCATTCTTCTGTTTGAGCAGCTTGTTTCATCTTGGTAGCAGCTCCTTCAGTTAGCGCTGCCACACCACCTGTCATCAGAATGGCAGTCAACTTCAAAAAACACTTGGTTGAACTACGAATTCAAAAAACACCTTTTTCCACTCGCCCATCTAAGTTGGATTGATAACCGAGTTAGCACATTCTTGGACCAGACCTCGGGTGTAAAACTGAAATAATACACTCGCAGGCATTAGACTCGATTCGTTGTCGTCGCGCGGCTTCTTGTGTCAACAATTGAGCCAGTTCAGTATCGTCTTGACGTGATGGCGGGTGAATCCCTAAAAACGAAGCTTAATGAGTAAGAGCCATTCAGAACCAATCTTCACACCACAATCATACCAATTTCGTACAACAGGTCCTCTGGCTCCATGTGATGTTCATGGGCCATTGCCAAAATATATCGAGTCATTGCACCCAGAGCCTTATCTCCTACAGTATATCAAATACACAGACATGAAGGTTTTGGGTATGTTGGGACGTAAGGTAAACTCACAGGACGTACCAGCCGAATTGCCAGGCAAAGCCGGCTCTGCGAATGGACGACGCAGGGCAGAATCAAAGATGAGTTTAACAGTACTATTTTGGACGGTTTCAGCTATGTGCGATATCATGCTTGCCTAATGTTGTGCTAATGCAAACCTGTCCTTGAGCACAGACAAGAATTGCTTTTCAAGGATATGCAACGGGGTTGGCTGAGGTGCGGTAGCGGATTCACTTGGAGTTGGAAATTTGTGCATCTCAACAAACATCTGACGTATCTCTACATTCCGTAGAATATCAGTCATCATCTAAGCTCAACAAGCAAATAAACACCATACCTCGAAGTCTCGGGATGGGTTGACTGCTGAACTCATTAGCTGATAAAGCTATGGTTAGGATACTTATCAGCGAATGTTTGCTCGACTCGGCACGTAGGCTGACTTTACCAGCTGCTTGTACCATATCAGATGCACTTTTCGTAACAAGTAAAGCAACGCCGCGTGAAGCTTGATCTGCAGCTGATGCAGCTCGTTCCTGAGCTTCTTGAGCCAGTTGTTGGGCCATTTCTTCGATGAATGGAATAAGCGTCGCTCTGGCAGCAGAGAACGAAGTAGTATGAGGAGGAACTTACCAACAGGTGGTGTTGGGGTTCCCTTGTGAGCATGCTGTAATACATCTTTGGCAGATTGTTGATTCAACATGACTGTGCCATGGTTTGGTAGCAGCGTACGCAATCATACCTTGAACAGTCGTCTGGTGCTCTTTGGCCATGGCGGCTGCATAATCGGTGAGGGCTATGATCGTTGATCATTAGTTAGTATAGTGATCGCTCAAAACGGAGCTGTACACCCCAATATGGCGCACCTTTGGCAGCATGTGCTCCGGCACCGCCTTCGAGTGTGCCACCATATAATCTCGATTCCATCTTTTGAATATCGGCCATAGTAGCCTTCAATGCACCCAAAGTTACTTCTTCTTCACGAGTAAGACTCAATTCTGGTGCATGGACAGGCAGTCTAGCTTGTTGATCACTGACGTTGGAAGGCGTTGATGGGGGACCTTGTTGATCTTGTTGCACCGACGCAGGTTCCGCAGATGGGGCAGCTGACGTTTCCATTGTGACTGGTATATCGGCACTTTGAGTTGTTGCCATGACTCCAATTGACTGGTGGTGGTTTGATGATCTTGGTGTTGTCGTAAAGTTCAGACGAGTGTACGATTTTATAAGAAGTGTAAAAATGACACGAGGGAAGCAAGCGAGGTTTCTGGTGTCTCGTGCGTGGGTTTCTCGCTTTCACGCACACGTCCGTTGTGACCATTCATACCTCCATGCTTCTGGAAAACATCAGGTTGATATTATATGTGAATTTACATGCGGCTTCTGAATGGTTCAATAGCTATAATCTCCACTATTATTCATCCACACTTTCACGCTCCTCGCTTTTGTCTTCTGCATCGCTCCCATCTTCTTCAGCACCATCACTAGACACGGCTCCATCTTCGACCTCACTTCCATCTGAATGATGATGATCATCATCATCATCATCAGTATCACTATAAAATCCAGGTGGTTTCAACGATAACAATATGACCCCATCACACGCCATGCTCAAGATAGCGTTGGCAGCTCTGTACACATCGGGTTCGGCTGACCTCGCGATCAGGTATCCACACTTGAGAGCATATTGCTCGCATATATCCCACACACTCCATTGATAGTGTAAGCTATTTGAATCAGCGGGTGGATTGAGTTTCAATATCCTTTCCAACGGTATTCGTTCAGCTAGATAGTGGATTGCAGAATATGGTTCTTGCACTTGTGCTATTTTATACATCCCCGAAAGAATCTATGTTTTCTTTATGATTTTCAGTCTATGGTTCGTTGTTCTTTGTAGAGCACAAATGCAAAGGCCTGACACAATCGGATTACCTGAAGCGACTTTGGCAAGAGCGACGGAAACACCAGACCTGGACAATCCGCTAATCTTAGGTTTGGTCCCATGTATATAGTTTGGAAGTGCTTTGTGTGACCTGCGGTTCTTGAAACTGAAACAACCTTCTTGCCCAGCATCTCGTTCAACAATGAGCTCTTTCCAACATTTGGATGGCCTATCAGGCCAATTGTTAGTTCTTCAGCATTTGCCTCTATATGCCGAGGAGGGAGATGATGATCTATATCGACAATCAGTTCGATTATGATTCGAGACAATGTAATAAAAACAGACCTTGATCGGAACCATCGCCGTGAATCGCCGCATCGGCACCTTTCTTCCTTTTCCCCTTGGTACTCTTAGTTTTCCTATCCTTGGCGACATCACCCATGCTTTCGTCTCCTTGAGCATCCAAATTTTGCCTACGACGACTCCGACCAAGAAAAGAATCTTGGGCTCCTCTTCCTTCTCTGCGAGTTTCTTTCATTCTATCCAGGGCTTCTTGTTCCGCCGCGCGTTCTACGGCTCGGCCAATCAAAGCATCCCAATTAATCTTTTCCACACCAGGTTTGCTAATATTTAGATTTCTACAGGCCTGAAGAATGTTGACGATGCCGTGAACTCTAGGTGAGCGTATTAATCGGCCGCCTAACAACAAGACTCAGAAAGGCAAAATAATGTGGCGACACGACAAGGCAGCTACCACGCACGAGCAGATACACGAGTTTCGCAACATGAAAAGGCGACAATGACGACGTCTGGGTATAGTTCTTTAAAGTATTCTGACCATGCTTGTATTGTCTTTGCGTCAACTAGATCAGCCTGTAGCAATCATTGTCAGGTACTTGGGCTGCCTGGTCATGCACGGACGTACCTTGTTGAGCACCAGTATGAATTCCTTGCCAAGCTCTTTAACTACCCATTCATATAGCCGTGGAGGAAATTGTAACACGGGATGACGCGAATCCACAAGACACATGATGATGTCCCTAGCCATTTCAAGTTCTGTTCTCAAATTGCAACGAAGCGACGCAGAAGACGATATGCTCATTCGGTCGATCACTTACGATATCTCAACGACTCTCCATAGCTGCCTCCACACCTGCAGATTCTGTTCATACCAACTCAATTGACCATTAGGGTATTCTTGGTTCAGCTTGGTCAACCATTGTGCAAAAGCAGCATGTTCTTGTTTGTCGAGGTTTTGTTTGGTCTCATCGTAACTCCAATGTGGACGTTTTGGGATGTCCGGGGGAGGTTTGGTAGGTGGATAGAGCGTTTGTAAGTCCACTTGGAGAGCTGCTTTGGGGAGGCGTGTGAAGGGCGTTTGTGATTCCTGTCGACGCGCTGCAACGAGTGCTCGTGGTATTTTGGTAAAGACCGAGTCCAGGTCTGTTTTGTCTGACGGCGCAGTGTTTGGACTCGTGTGAGCCATGGTGGGTGGTGGCAACAATGGATGCAGGACTGAACATAAATACCATTTACAGCAGCATGCTCAGAGACGGATGGGTCCTGGTCACTCTTTCGTCTGCACCGATAGTGATGGTCCTTGTTGTGAGGATGGCGCTCCAGATAGGCATGCTGATCTTGATCATATTCGTTACTTGGTGCATATGCGAATGATTGAGCCTCCTTGTCGCCGGGGCTATGATGTGCACGGTCCAGCAGTGGCAGCTGTTCTCTTTGGCGATTTCTCTTTTGGCGAAGCTGCTCTCGCTTCTGCTTTGCAGAATAAGCCAGGGCCCGCGGTGCCTTGTGCGTTGTGGTGCGACTGCTGCTGCTGCTGCTCATATTCTATATGTCCAGTTGGCGGTGCTGTGCTATGCTGTGGTACGCAAAAGTACGTTAGAATCTGACGCATATGGAACAAAGATGCTTGCACCAAATCGGCACTCGCAATTCTGTTGCGGATGCGAAGAGTCCATGGATTGGCTGGAACGCAATTCACATGCACGTTGACTGTGCTCTGTCCGGCAAATGTAGCGCAAATGACAGCGGTCATGACAGGTACGCAACCGCCAATATCCGCGGTATGTCGACACTAACACGCACCATGGCCCGCCGCTCTACACTCCATGGAACAGGCCGTGTGCGTGCACCGCTAGTTTGGGGCTCTGGGACTGTGCTCCATGTTCCGTCTGTATTCTTTCTTGTCTACGACTACTGCTGAATCCGCATCTATCACGCCTCTTCCGTCTTTAGCCACACAAGTATCTATACCACTGAAGAACTCGCTACACGAGCAGAACACGTATTTTACCACACAATCACCGGTTACAACACAATCGTCTTTCCTTACGTCGTACACCACGTATAGTTGAATTAAGCGGTGCACAGACTCGAACCCCTCCCCTTTCCATTTACCTGCTTTATGCCAGCTGGCCTGCCTCGCATCTGGAAGGTCTCACTGAGCGCACATAGTTCCAGGCAATGGAATCAACCCAGGCAAGGACCTGCGCATCCTATCTTGCCTCACCCGCTGGCACGCACTGCTAACACACGTCGCCGCCATCCAGTGTGATCCAACCAGCATCACCATCACCGACATTCGAACACTCATCCTTGTGCTGAAATCGCCAGAATCCACGATATGCACTCTGTCGGCTGACGCATTGACCAGATACGCCGAAAACTGTGAGTGAAGTGACATGCATCATCCCGTACCACCGCACTTTCTGACGTGATGTCACCAATAGCCCTCAAACACCGCATACAGCTGCTGAATCTGGGCATCGTGCCTCCGCTCCTGGACCTGGCAAGGTCCAAGGATGCCGCAGCACGAAGATCAGCCGCTGCATGTCTCGCTGCCTCCACCGAGAACGTCGACGCACATCAAGACATGCGGAGACGCGATCTAATCGCCGCCCTCGTCGCATTGCTATCTGGAGAAGCGCCGGAAATACAAGAGGAGTCTGCGTTTGCTCTAGCCAATCTTGCAAAAGACTGTACGTGCGTCGTTCCGCGACACGTCACGTCACGCCACGCCACGCCACGCCACGCCATGACGTCCTGGCTCAGCGGGTTTTTACCCCTCTAGTCGCCAACAAGACGGAAATACGGAGCCAAGGTGGAATCAAAGCATTGATCAGGTTGCTGGATTCGCCGGATCCCGACTGCAGAAAGAATGGTGCCCATGCTCTAGCCGCCGTCCTAGACGACTGTAAGTACTGCACCCACAGAAAGCTCTGCGTCCACTGTTCCAAGTCCAATCCAATGTCGCCATTCTAGTTCCGAATAGACATGAATTCCGCACATCAGGCGGTGTACAACCACTGCTGGAGCTACTGAATGCTGAGTTTCTCGAAATTCAAGAAAATGCATTGCTCTGTCTCGTCAGATGTACCCAGGACTGTATGTCTGTGCACTTCCCGGCATACTTCCGCTGCCGCTCATCGTTATCTGCGCAAACGCAACCAGCTGCCACAAGGCTGGAAGTCAGGAAGACAGGCGGCATCAAAAAATTGATTGACGCCTTGAAACAGGATTCCGCTGGATTGCATCATCTGACGCTACTCTGTATATCAAATTGTTTGGAAGATGGTGAGATCCACGTGTCTCTACCGCAGAGCACGCCGACGCATATATAAAAAACGGTCAACGATAGGTGAAATGGCTTTCCAATTCATCGAAAACGGCGGAATCCAAGCCACAGCCAGAACTCTGACTACTGAGGAGGCCAAAACTAAAAGACATGCCTCGCTAGTCGTTTCAAGAGCTGCTCGCAATGGTGTGTCTGACTGCTATTCAGGACTGTTGTGGACAGATTATTTATATTTTCCTCATCGCTATTTTCGCTATTTCTCTAGAGAAGGCGAATGGCCTGATGAAGGACGCTGGGGTTTTGCTGGCACTGACCGCCAACGTGCTTTTAACCGATGCACAAACAGTCGCTAGCGCTGCATTAGCTATCGCTACTTTAGCCAAATCAGGTACATCCTTTAGCCAGCCTTCATACATATCCACGCTCGTGTCGCCTCTCATCGCCGCATAACGTAGATGTGAATCGTCAAGAATTTCTGAAACTGGCGACAGTGGAAGCCTTATTCGCCAGACTGACTCATGACGATCACGAAGTGTTACGGAATGTCGAATGGGCTCTAGCCGTGCTGTCTCTCAATGGTGTGTCTCAACCGAATGGAATTTTAATTTATTGAGTCCACTTGACCTGCTTCAAACATTCTTCTTACTCCACAACCTTCAAATAGCCAAAGTAAGAGCCAGAGTCAGATCACTGGATGCACCGGCTCGCGTGTTGGCCCTACTGCAACAATACAACGACGATGCTGGTATACTTGCTGCCGGATGTGAATTCTTGGCTAACATGGCTGAAGATTGTACGTGTTTACAAACGCCCTCGATACATCACCATGTCATGCTGACACTTTCATGTCAGCTGACTTACGAGGCGCAATAATAAAACAAGGAGCCGTGTCACTCCTAGTGTCAGTTTTGAATTCGGCTGATGCACACGCTGTCGCCAGTGCTGCGTTAGCATTATCTCGTGTTGCCATGGATGGTATGCTGTGTGCAATGTGCTTGGCTTTTTTCCCACTGGTATCATAACACACCATATACCAACGCAGTTGAAGGAAGAATACTCATTGACGAGAACACGGCAATCTCCAAGTTGACCGGATTGCTGACATCGCCTGATTTACAAATTGTTCGTAACGCTTCATATGCTGTTGCTGCTGCATGTCAATTAGGTTAGTACTGTCATACATGCCGGCTCTGTGTCTTTGCCTTTCTTTACTCATCAGCCCCTTACTAGACGCGAATGCTCAAACCGCATGTAAAGCCGGCGCAGTATCAACACTAGTGAACCTTTCTCGAAAAGCCAGTACGAACGCCTCCAATTTCGCTACGGAGGCGCTGAACCAGCTACTAGACTACCGTAAGTGCGGCCACAAAGTGAAATGGCAGGGCCACGCATCGGGTCCATGTTACTCACACCAGACACACATAGACCTACCTGTCAAATACTGGCTCACAAGCCGACTCGACATGACCGACACGATCCAAACCCCCTTCTACGATCTCGGCCAAGCATCCCCATGCGACACCCACTTCCCCACACTATCCGATCTCCAAAGCTTCCCCGTAAACCAAAAACGAGAAATCCTGCTCGTCGATTTCGCAACAGACTCCGCCTTGAATGCCCTCGTCAATAAAATCATATCTGAGAATAGTTCAATGTTTTACTCTCTTTCACGAGCCGATCAAATTCAGAAACTCGCTCGGGCCGTCTCGGATGCCATGGGCGGTGCTATCCCAGCTGAGCAACAGCACTCACTGTCCTTCCAGTTTCGCATTGCAGAGTTGAAAATCGCCTTGTCATCCAATGTGATTCCGTTGGGCAAGATTGATCGAGGGGGTGCGTATCATCGAGCGTTGCTTTTTAAAGCACTCTGTGATAGAGTCGGCATCAAGAGCGCATTGATTCGGGGTAACTTCAACAAGTATTGGAATGTGGTTGATTTAAATGGGGTTACGGCTAGATTGATCAGTCCGCCTGTGGAAAAGATGGAGAAGGATACGGCGAGTGTGGTGGGTGGTCCGGGACGTAAACAAAGTATTCTACCGGCACCTGTGGCGGAAGCTTCATGGGCTGCGTCTAAAAATGACCTGCAGCGTAATAATTCCGCGGCAGCATCAATATCGAGCAATGACAAGGTTGTTGAACACCTTGTCTCTGTAGATGTTATGACTGAACCAGGTGCCTTAACACCATATAAAATGAGTAGCAATTAGCATATTTCTGGGCTATTACAATACACATGGCAATAATCGCGCATGTATATCCCGTGTTAGTATATGTTAATAATATGTGGTATTTCCGTGACTCTCAATATAATACGAAACCATATACACTAGAATTCATCATCTTCTTCGTCAGTCAATTCAATAAATTCCGGTTTCTTTTTCTCGTCCGGTTGGTTTTCTACTGTGACCTGATTCAGAGACGATTTCCTCTCTGTGATCGGTGCCGCTGGGGACAAGTATCCCATCTTTGACAGCTGCTCAGCGTTGAAGACCTTCTTCCTGACTTGTGCCGGTGTAGGTGCTATTACCATTTTGGATTCAATACGGCGGTTTGAACAATATGAAAGCCATGTTACAAACCTTTTGCATTTCGGGCTAGCCTTAGATGCCTTGCTCCAGCAGTTGGCTGTGACATCAACCAATCTCTACGTTGCATTTTCTAGATCAACGTCATTATGGCACATCGACAATGAGGTCTTACAGCTTCTCTTTTGAGATTGGAGCCGATTGAGGATGACTGGCTCTGAATTGACCGACACCTGATGTTTTCTTGTCTCTATCACCATGAACTGATTCTCCCACATAAATGGCTGTGTCCTGAACCATGTAGGAAGTTTCTGTTTGCTGTTGTTTTTTCTGTTTAGCATTTTCTTGCGGATCTCCAATAGTGAATATACTATTTCGAGACAGGAGCAGGTTAGCAGACTTATCGTCGAGAGACTTTTGGCCATTTATACTTTGTGGCAGCAGCAAACTCGGATCGATGTAGCTTATGCTTCTTGTACGCTCTCATGTTATGAAATTCACATTTGCCACCAAGAGACCTAAGTATGCAACGCATCTAATCATTCGATGGCCCCAATAAAGGAGCTGTGGCTCATGTCCTACTTGTTGATGACACCTCTGCAATTCTCAACCCTGCAGACTGCAAAATCTGCTGAAGTTCCAATCTTCATAATCTTGTCTGGATTGTCGATGCTCAACGCATAAGCTTGATTGTTCTATGGTAGATTGGGAGGATGTGAGATGATGAAGCGGACTCAACCGACAAGAGCCCAGCGCCCACATCATTAGGCGGCACCAATTTTGGATTGAGTAATGCAATAACACAGCCAGTAGCCTCCTTCCAATGTCTTTCAAAGGCCTTTTCAAACAAAAATACAGTGATGAGGTTTAATTTACCACCGACAAATGCAAAATCCGTCAATTTCAAGATACAGAATTTCTTCCCATTTGACGCTATTTTTGGCTGAGACTTTTCACCAATGGCACCTATGGTAATCCAATTTCCTTCAATGTCTTGTTGAGTTTTGTCGATTTGTGATGATATCTGGCAAAGTTTCACGAATTTTCTGCCCTGTGTGTGCTCTTTCAATTGGGCTGATGACACTAATCTATTCCTACGCACAAAGTGGTTGTAGAGTGATTCAGAGCAGAAGATACTGATACTGATAGGATCATGACCTGGCACTACTCACTTCAATCTGAGGGTAGAGTAGTATTCAGTAGAGACGGCATCCTGATGAGTGGCATCGGGCTTCTGTGGAGAATCCGGCAGCTTGGTCCGGACGTGGTCCTGATCAGGGTCCAATGACGCTGCTTTCCTCTTCAGATCTAGCATGGGATGTCATGATGTCGGACAGGGACATGTGGATAAGGAGGAGATGTACCTTTGCGTTCTCCATTCGTGAGTGTAGATGCGGCATGCGTGCTGCCTGATGCATATGTCTTGTCGAATGCGCTGCTGCTGTCTCTCCTGAACATGGCCGAGTTCACTGCACGTACGTGCGGGGCGATTGGTACAGACGGCGATTGGTGATCGGCGATAGATAGACAGCTAGGATTAGTACCTCAATGTCAGCTGGAACTATCAGTACCGCCGCTGGATCGAACACAAATCCAGCATCGATACAAGCTCAGCTCAGATCAGAATGGTTCCAAGCTCTAGACCGGCAGGAAGGAATCACATTATGCACTCAAATGGTATCCGAAATACTGCAGAAATCACAGGATGTCATCTTTCAGAAACATATCGATCGGCAAGTACTGCCGTACGCTATACAATTCGCTAGAGAAACCATGCTGCGAGCCATTGAGGTCGGTGGTTCTTGATGACATTTAACGGTTTGTGCATGCGGACCCATCGGCTGTTGAGGAAGACACGGCTGATGTTCAGAAACTTTAGTGGGAGTTCTTTAAAATGGATCCCGGAGAGGCTGATCTGTCCACGTGGGAACCTGATCCTGGTTTGTGCTGTATGTGGTTATCGCGTCCGTCCTTGAAGCTCACCACCACTACGCTGTAGAACCTCATCCAGTCAGGATAGACTCATGGGCGAGAGGGGCTTTACCCATTGTCGAAATGGCAGGGAAGAATCTAGTACCAGCTCTAGCATTGACACCTGACTCTATGATATTCCTGTACGTGCTTTAAGACGAGTATCATCAACACCCCTGACGCAGGAGTATTGTCGACGATAGGGGCAAGAGCAAGACAGACTTGACCAGCAAAAGGACAAGTCGCTCGTTTACGGCGCTGGATAAGGTATAGATCGTGTCGCCCCTGTTTTTCATTTGCCCTTTCTCACAAGTCCAGGATAATAATAGACGCAGCCGCCACCGCTACCATCACCACGACCATCCTTCGGTAATAAACCGAAAGCATCTCCTGTTGCTCCTGCTCGTGAGCCACCCGAGGTAGATCTTTGCCTTGTTGGCACTAGTTACATCGAGGTATCTGACACATCACCCATTTACAGAAAACACCGTCTAAACCAATTGCAACAAGGAGGTTACCTCCGCCACCCGTGTCGACCCTTATAAAGCCTACCAAAGTATGTAAGTTTGCTGAATGATTGAATGGATGGGGATATGGCCTGGTTGTGTGAAGGGTTCGAATAGCCAACACGATCACACCCGACGAACAGAAAATCGCCGTAACGGCCACTAAACGAACGCAAAGGCCACCCGAGGCAGCCTAATGTAGAACTGTGTATATAATGTACTCCTCAAGATCCGTATACATTGTTGTTAATAAACATTTTACGTGCTTCATAATCGTGTCGATTAACTATTAGAATCAACCTACCGCACGACCTGATGCATCATTTATCAATTTCAAACACGAATCATTCACTGATCCTAGTTTGTGTCCATTCGGTCCTTCATATCGTTCAAAACATCTTCAAGCAGAATCAAAGGGGAGCAGACAAGCATGGAATCCATACCAAAAATACCAAATTTACAGCTAGCTCAAGGTATCAAGCCTATACTGTCGAAGCCTGAAATGGAATGCATCACACTGTCGTTGACCACATCACACACTTGGTATGACACCTCACTGTTTCCTGCATAGCACGATTTATATGGGCGCATCCATCTGCATCCCCAGATCAAAAGACTGCTGCAAAAGTTCTGCTAGAATCAGCCATCAAAGAAGCCAGTACGTCGTCGCCATCAACCGCATGACGCGTTGACAGCAACACCACCCAACCAGCCCCACTCACATGCTAATCCAACGCCCCTCAACCACTGCAGACATGTCGCCGCTGTACCACTCTCTTCTCGACCAATTTCCCGCCCAGCTCGTCAAAAACCCAGACCTCGTGAAAACGATGCAGGAAGCGAACGAGGCCGAGTTGTCGAAGCTCGACGACCGCCTAGCCGACGCGTCCAAGAATCTCGGCGAGACCGAAATCAGCGATGCGCTGATCGCCAAGGCCGACTTCCTGACCAAGATCGGCGACAAGGTGAATCCCATCCGTCCTGGTCCGCTGTGGAATGCTCACACTCGAGACACATGCAGGACGCCGCGATAACTGCGTATCGCGCCGCATACGACAAAACCGGGCCGCTGGGCGCGCGTATCGATATGGTGTTCACCTTGATCCGGATCGGATTCTTCTATGCGGACCTCGACTTGATTACGCGCAATATCGACAAAGTCAAGAGGTGCAGCTGCAACGCGCCCGCTGCGTTGTGCGCGCGCTCATTGTTTTTTTCCTTGCAATTGTAGCCTGATTGAAGAAGGAGGCGACTGGGACCGCAGAAACAGACTCAAGGTGTACGAGGGCATACATAAAATGTCCATTCGGGACTTTAAGGGCGCCGCCACGCTCTTACTGGACTCGCTTGCGACGTTCACGTCCACCGAGCTCATGGAGTACAAGGAGTTTGTCACGTACACCGTCCTGAGTGCGGCGATTACGCTGCCACGGCCAGAGCTGAAGAAGAAGGTGTGTGGGCATATGGGCACCGTCTTGCATGTTTGCTGATGGGCGGGCAGCGTTGTAGGTGATTGATGCGCCAGAGGTGTTGGAAGTCATACATGAGCTGCCGCATTTGCAGGATTATATCAATTCGTTGTACAAGGGTGAATACGATTTGTTCTTTAGATCGCTAGGTATGTGTGTGGATATATCGGACACGCAGGACACGATCTTACACAATGCGGCGTCATAGCGGCCATTGAACAGGATTTGAAATTGGATCGATGGATCTCAGCTCATTACCAATACTATGTTCGAGAAATGCAGATTATTGCGTACTCGCAGCTGTTGGAATCGTATCGATCCGTTACTATTTCGTCGGTTGCTGATCATTTTGGAGTTTCAGAGGACTTTATTGATCGGTATGTGCCGCGTGTGGGTGGGCCGTTGGAGGATTTACAGTGGCCCGCGATTACAGATTGTGATATTCCCCGCTTCTGTAAGCTCGTGGTAGCGACGATTCACACTTTGCACCAATGGTAGACAATTATCATCATTTATCGCATCCGGACGATTGAATGCAGTCATTGATAAAGTAGCAGGAATTGTGGAAACGAATCGACCAGATGCTAAAAATGCACAATATCAGGCTTCGATCAAACAAGGAGACCTGCTGCTCAACCGCATACAAAAATTGGGTCGTGTCATAGCCTTGTAGATAATTTGAGACTGACTTATTGTGAAGTGTCATAGTATTGATGCTTGCAAATGTGTCGCCAAGGCGAATGAAAGATACAGTCATTGGGTGACAAATTGTGCGTAGAACATATCATCAATGCCCTCACGCGGAAATCTGTCCATGTACAGTGGTGTATGTATGCAACGGCGTTCGCTATCAATAGTAACATGGGATTGAATACAAGAGGAAAGAATATATTGTGCTCTACATGTCAATCAGTCCTTTCCACGCTTGTCATGATGATGGTGGTTGGTATGGCTCTACAAGATTTTTACTAAATGTCTTGATGGATTTCACACCACGAATTTCGTTTGTCAGTAGGGGCAGCTTAATAATGTGGAAGTCCTCGTACCTATTCATGCAAGCAAGGTGTATTTTAGTAGACGCGACAACAAACTGACACAGCATGGGACCCACAAGTCGTTAATTTGATCTAGATACTTTTGTTGCATCTGTGTTGAGAAAAATGCAGGTAAGGTCGATTACTATGCAAGGAATGGCCCAAGGGACTTACTTTATGCCGTACAAGACACTGCTCACAATTGGAATCTGGATCAATTTTGAACCGTGTTAGTGGACAAGGACATACATGGTGGGAGCAATCAGGCGCACCTTTCTTTGGCCATAACAGTTGATTTACCACAATGTTGTGAGTATCGATATGGAACGAGGTCAATTCCTGAATCATACGCTCTGTCTCGTAAAGTGATAGGAATTCCGCAATGCAAACACATATGAATGTTGTCATGTCCTACGGGGGAGGCGGACAGTTACGGATGATGCATAGTGACCGTTGTAGTTTTCACTGCTGAACAAGGACCTACGGGATTTTGGAATTGGGTGTTTACTTCATTAATGATACTTCTCATCCCATCTAGTTTTGCAAACATATCTTCCTGATTTGCGTTGACGCCCATCATCCCACTCATCTAGTTGAAAAGGTAGAGAATTGTCCAAATGCGAAAAAACTTGGAACGCGTAAAAGGCAGGCCTACTTGTTGGATGATTGGACCAAACCGGCCGCTAAATTGAGACAGTTTCCCTAGAGCCTTATCTAATACCATTGGGAAGGATAGGAAACGTAGAGTGTGACCTGTTGGGGCAGTGTCGAATACGATACACGAATAGTCCATTGATTTTACCAGTCTAATGTGGAAAGGGCTTAGAGGACATGGTCGGAGCGAAAAAGAAGGCGTCATATCTACAAGACAAGGGACATAACAGCATATAAGCGTCAGCCCACGTACTTCATGACTTCGGCGAAACTCATGGCTTCATCGACACCAGGAATAGCGAATGCGAGATCTTGCATTGTTGAATGCAGACCAGCCTGATCTGGAGCTGTTTGGAGTGGAGGAATGGGCAACGACTCAAGAGGGTGACCGACCATTCACTTCCAATCACGTACAATTCTCGATCATCTCCTGCAGGCTCCCGGTAGGATCGATTTCCTATGGGATGAAGGCACTCATCAGTGCGCTTTTCGTGGGCCATGCCATGCCATACCCTGCCATACCATGGCGTATAAATTATTGTAGCCATTGACGAGGGTGGGGGATTTGGTGAATTTCTGGCCGAATGCGTCAGAGAGGTTGTGGGCAGGATCTGTAGATATCAACAGGACGCTGTCTCGTACAGTTGACAACTGAGTTGCGAGTGAACAGGATGTGGTTGTCTTGCCGACACCTCCTTTTCCGCCCACGAAAATCCATTTGAGGGTCTTCTGGTCGAGGATATTGGTCAATGTCGCTGATGGCAGCTCGTCTGCTTCCATTGGTATGAGTGTTCTTATGATGATTATCCGCCTATCAAGTCTTTTCTCTATCGCATGAAGTTATTGATTTTGGATGTCAGTCACCGGAGACGATGAAGTTGAACGGCAGCCAAGGGCAGCATGCCAGCGAGAAATGCGCACGGCGTACATAAGATATCGTGTTTATCGACGCGTAGGTCGTAGATTCCGTGCGCATGATATGATATTGCGCAGCGGCCTCCCCTGTTGTTCCCGGATGAAAGTGCGGCACGGTACGGTACCCGTGTTTTCTCCTCGCCTGCACTTGTCCTACGCGTCTGCTGCTCGCTGTCGTCTGGCCACGGACCGCTGACATGTGACATGTGACATCTGACAGCCCGAGACTGACGCTTTCTTTTTCGCCAATACACGACAATGAAAACCAACAAGGGTCCATCCGCCCTGAAAAAGTAAGCTGCTGCGCGGATACTGCCTCTGCTAGTGCGGCAAGGGGCTCCTTCCTGAGCGCCTCGCCCATCTTTGCTTGCTTTGTGACACTGGGATGTTTGCTCAACATTTCATTCCCATCTATCTTAGGCTGCAACAATTCAAAAAGAACATTGTCTGCCAATTCAACAGTGCTAACACTCACAAAAACAAAAAGCGGAAGGCCGCCCATGCCCCAGGAACAACATTATCTTCGATATCAGCAAGCCAGAAGTCCTCATTTCAAAACTTATTTGAACTGCAAATTAGCAAGTCTAAGCACAATGTACTCAATCGCAAAGTCACGGGATCCGTCGGAAGACCCGCCGTCCTTGGTAAAAAGGGCGCAGAGGCTGTATGTGAAGCTCCGGCACCGTGGTGCAAAAAAGATACCTCTTGCACGTTTCTTTGTGATGGGTCTCACCGTCCCTATTTGCCCCCACCATTTAGAGAAGAATCGCTCTAGCTCATGAGTTGAAGGAACGAAAGCGTGATACCGCATTCCTAGACAAACGTTTCGGCGAAAACATCGATTCCATCCCACTCGAAGACAAGATGTTAAAACGTTCCATCAAAGTAGTACGTAGGCATCAATTGCAGGGATTTGGTCGAAGGACTCGGGTACAGAGCTCATCATTCTCCCGTCTAACTTCAGAAACGAAGTGAAAAGAGATCAGTCTTCAACCTCGAAGAAGACACCCTGACTCATTTTGGTCGATCGCTGGATGACGTTGGAGATTTCACTGGCAGAGATAGAATACTTGAGGATGATTCTGAAGGTATGTCATCTTGGTTATTCGAACCCTCCAACCAGCATCGTGCTAATACGATCGGGATCCCAGATGAAGGACAAGTAGACAAAAAATTCGTCAGCGACTACCATTTTGGTGGTTTTGACAAAGTGCGCAATCTGTCTAGTTGCCATGCGTTTCCCCGTGCTGTGACGTTGACACGTCACAACTTGCACAGGAAAAGGATGCTCGCATGTCAAAGTCGGATGTTATGAAAGAGCTTATTACCAAAAGCAAACATCACAAGGTACATCTCGAAGCTAGTGCGCTGTCGCAGTGCGCTGCAATGTAAACCGTCTCTTTCTTTCTACTGATCGACTCTACTTGTAGGCGTTACGACAACAGCAGCATGAAGAAGACATGGATCTTATAGACGAAGTGGATGCGGATCTGGGCGATATTCGCGTATTGCTAGGTCCTCATCGAAATCAACAGAATCAGACGGTACTGCACTGTTTTGTAAAAGTTTGCTCCAATGTCTTGGTTGACAAACCGTCAAATCCTTCACAAGGTCCAACCGTCAGCTGAAGACTATGACCAAGTGGTTCAGTCCTTGAAGTTTGACGCTCGTGCTGTACCAACAGATCGAATTAAATCCACAGAAGAGATCAAGCTAGCTCATGAACGTAAAATGCAGGAATTGGAAGTGAGTACAAACATTCATGAGAGTATGGATTGTAACGTATTTTTGGCTTTTCCGGGTGCAAATAATTTTGTACATTCCCATAGGCTGACAGATTACGAAGAATGAGACCAGAAGGCCTATTATCAACTCGTCGTGAAACTCAGGGAGATGACTTAGACGACGATTACATGACTGACAACAACGATGATCCAGAGAATGAAACAGATGAATCCGATTCCGATACTGTCGATAAAGAAAAGATGAAATCCATGCAGGCAATGCCATTGACTTATGTCAATGGCAAATTGATCAATACCGAGATTTTCATGAAAAAGAAAAGAAAACGTGACGATGAAGAAGACGGGGACGAGGACTGTGTTGTCGGTGGTAGTGCCGGGAGTCAAGAAGATGACGATAGTGATGATGAAGCGGGCAGTTTTGAAGACATGTCAGAGGAAGGTGAAGTTGAAGATCGCAATGCGTACATTGATGATGAAGCCAAAGAAGGTGAAGAAACTGGCGAAAATGAAGATGCAGAGGGCGACGATGACATAGCAGAGGAAGCATTTGGTGATGACGATGAAGGCATAGAGGAAGGACCTACCAAATCTCTGTTCAAGGCCAGCGTAGCTACTAAAAGCAAGGCGAATGATAATGCCGCAGCATTACCATCAATGTCTTCACCATACCACATTGAAAAACTTGAAGCGACTCCACAGAAGCTTCATCAGCAACTCGCTGGATTGCGTGACGCCATGAAGGGAGGGCCATCTGCACTGAGAGAGGTATGGCTTCTTTTCATGTAATTTTTTTTGTTCGATCGTCTACAAACAATCTCTGCCAATAACTCTTACAGTCTTTGTACATGTCAATACTGGATGCATTGGAAACGACCGAGTTGAGCTTTGAAGCATTCGAAGTAGTAGCCGAATATATGATACAATTGGCTCGACTATGTCCGTCTGTTGCCGTCAAAGATGCCCTGAAGAGGTTGGCGAGGATTGAGAATCAGTTGGAAGATTATTTGTCTAGAGGACGCACGGGTAAAGGTGTGTCTGCGCGTCCCTCTATGTAACAACAATATGTTCCACGTGTTCAATCAGTTGTTTCACGCTACATCAATGACATAGGATGGCCGGAAAATCAAGATCTGTTATTGCTCCGGCTGTTTCTTGTGATCTTCCCCACCTCAGATTTCGACCATCCTGTTGCCACCCCCACGATGCTGCTCTTGTGCCGATTCTTATCGCTCGTCCAAATTCATGACCTTGGTGGTGTAATTTGTGGGTTGTTTATCTGTAATCTCCTTTACGAGGTATGCGTAGCAGTCTCGCTTACCTTTTTCGGTATTCTTTTTCGGGCTGAAAGATTAACGCCAAATTCCATCTAGTCTCAAATGATTTCCAAGAGATATATTCCTGAAGTCATGTCGTTCTTGGTTGGTGTACTACAACTCGCTACAGCTCAGCCGCAGCAGTCAGCAGGGATGTTGTTCAGACTGCCACCGAGGGACGCCGAGTCAGACCTTTTCGTCAAAGTCGATTGGTCTGCCGAAATGAAGCCATTGAATTTGTTGAGTGGAAGCGCTGTATCGGACGGCATATGGTGTGTCTCCATCTCGTTGTTTCTTATTCATTGTGAAGCTCCGAGCCCGAGCATGTTCAGTAACTCGCTTCGGCACAATTGATAGTGTATCAATGATTTCAACTACCATCCATCTAGTCTCCACGTTTGCGCAACTGTGGAATTCAAACGCAGCTCATCCAGAGATCTTTGGATGCGTACATACTTATCTAGCATCCGCATCTGGCAGTGCTCCGTTCACGAACGAGTCGCTTAAGGCTTCGCTAGACACATTCATGGGTACATTAACTGCATTGATGCAGAAGGCCAAAGCTGGTCGTGTGCCATTAAGATTCAAGAGCAGGAAGCCAGTGGCTATACCTACCTTCATGCCCAAGTTTGAGGAAGGGTGAGTTTGTTGTAAAGTGGTCAAACGGAGACATCAGTCATCGTAAGCCATTGCTTTTTGGCGTGCCTAACTCGTCTCGTTCCACGATAGATATTCCATGGACAGACGGTACACACACCCACAGCGCGCTTTTATCGAAAAGAAAAAAATAGCTTACCAGTATCGTAAGGAGTTCCGTGCGACTGTGCGAGAATTGAAACGCGATGCTGCCTTTGTGGCTACTGAGAGGCTTAAGGCTAAAAAGGAGGCGGCAGAAATTTATAATTCCAAGATACAGAAAATTATGGGCGGTTTGGGCACCCAGGAGGGCGAAATGAGAAAGTTAGAGAAAGGGTTTGGGAAGAAGAAGAGAAGGTAAATAGTGAGTAATATTTGCAGTTTATTGGAGTATGTCATTTTGGGGGCAGTATGGTTTGTCTGTTGCACCAGGTTGTATTGCGTGATCTATCTACATCAACTCGAAGCTCCACCTCCCCATATAAGGGATGTTTGCAAGTAGTAGCGGCGACGGCGGCATCGGCGAATCATTTGGTAGAACACCGGAAACCGGATAGGGTGAAGGCCGTAGCAGACAAAGTAAAGCGAACATAATTACCCAAACCTTTTCTGCTTCGTCGAACCTGAAATCCGTAACAAGCGAAACACCAACTACTTCCGACAACCAACTTTCAGCCTGCATATCGAAACCCACGCGGGCGAGAAAGGCAGAGGTTGAATGAAAACAGATTTGAAGTATTCACTCTTTGCTACTTCATTAAATTCAATAATCGATTCTCGATTCTGAAATACACGTATGACGGCACCAGCAGCATGGCCTTGGACAACTCGTTGACGCAATCACTCACTGACGAACGCAATAGTCGCACACAGCGTCGGCTAAGAGCGAATCCCGCCGGATACACCTTGTATCCCATAACTTGCTCAAGGTTATGCCACCCGTTGACAATCGCCGGTACTGGTTATTGAGTCACAAGCCGATGCATCACGCTGATCCATCCAACCCTGATTGGTCTATAACCACGCTCTCGCATCATTCGGCATCTCTAATTAGCCGTGACTCTGTTACAAAAGGGTTCGTTTCCGCGAACTGGTCACAAACGCATAGTTCAATTGTCCTTGGCGCAGTGGCATCTAGTATCGTGCGAAGGACACCAGACTCTATATCATGCGTATTCGTATGCATGCAGCCATTGCAACATCCATGTCGACCGTGATGTACGTACGCGGCTGCCGACGTTGCCCCGCGCACATTCCTCGATCAGAGGGACACACGAAGGCGATAATCTCGTTCATTTGCAAGCCCAATGCGCGTCGCCCGGTGTCCTCGCTGAGGCTGCTGGATAAACCTCGAACTTTTCTTCTTTTTCTCCAAACATCAAAGTCGCCAGAATGGCAACGAGTGTCAACCGAAGCAGATCCAGAGGCAGGTCTATATCCAGATCCAGAGCCCGCGCCCGCACCCGCACCCGATCTGCAAGCCGCAGCCGTAGCTCGCGCTCGTACAGCAGCCGCTCTTACTCATCCCGTTCCAGGTCATCCTCGGACTCGCGACGACCAAGTCGCAGCCGCGGACGCCGCAGCCGCTCGTACTCGTACTCATCCCGGTCTCGCAGCAGGACACCCGCATCGCCCCCGTACTCGTCCCGGTCTCGGTCGCCACGCTACCGCAGGGGCCGGCCGTGCTCGTCATCTCGAAGCCGAAGCAGGTCTCCCGTGCCCAGAGGCAGACGTGCCCAGAGGCAGACGCCCATCGCCGCCGCCGCCGTCGGCCAAACTGCACATCCAGTCGCTCTCGCAGAATGTAAACCGGGAGCATTTGCGCGAGATATTCAGCCCGTACGGTGACATCAAGTCCGCCGACATCCCCGTCGACATCCGCATGAAGGCCGGCACGATGCACCGGGGCTTCGGCGTCGTCGAGTATGCCGCCAAGGAAAGCGCGGAAAAGGCTATGGAGCACATGAACAACGGATGGATTGACGGCAGTCAAATCCGGGTGGCGTTTTACAAGGAGGGTGCTGACTATGGCGGCCGTAAACGTGGAGCACCACTGTTACCACCACCACCGCCGCCAGCGCGGTACGGCGGGGCCAGAGGCGGCGCCGGGGGCTGGAGCAGGTATGGTGGTGGCCCTCCGCCTCGTTACGGCGGTCCGCCTTCTCGACCCACCAGTGGCGGGCGAAGTCGCAGCCCACCTAGATATCGAAGGGATCCGCCACCGACATTTGTTCGACGATCACCACCACCAGCATATCGCCGTCGTTAACGATGTAGTCATAGTGCAGTCTAACGTACCTTATGCGGAACCCTATTTGCCTTCTCCTGTATAAGCTCCTACATATGCTCTTGTATAAGGAACGTTTATAGCTCTCCCCAATGCCGTGATTCCATGATACAACTATTCTATAGTACTTGATGGGGCCTACGGGTAAAATGCGTTATAACTGTTTGCGGCCGTTCGACTTTGCGTTCGTCGAGTCCTTGGATGCGGATGCGGATGCGCGGGGCCTCGCGGCTTGTATCCTGGGCCAGAAACCAAATCATCCATGGCAACCAAGCAACAGAATCTGCATCCACCGTCCGATCTCCAGCCGGATGTGGGCCTAACAAAGGATACATAGCGCCAAAGGATTTTCCCGTGACCTCTGCTACCACTTTTATGTCTGCCGATCCGGGGCATGACTCTGTGTTAAGCAGGGGAGCGGCTAACTTGTTCTGGAATATGGGTGATAGCTTATTTAGGTGTGACAAGTTTTGTACCAAGTTTTTTTGCCATCTTTGTAGTAATTATGTTGAATATCGCCAAAATCCGAGGTCCGGGCCAAGCATGGAGTTTAGTCAAAGCATGTCCATGCCTACCACAATTATCGTTAGTGGAGTTTCCAGGCTTCAATCCGGCTCAAAACACTCCCACGCCGATCATTACCTTCAAGACAAGTAAGCGCCTTGTTTTTTTGAGCTTGTTTATCTCAAGCGAATTAGTTAAAATGTAGATATATACAAATATGATGTCTTCTGTTGACACTTTGACGATGTATCAGTAAGCAAGATTGTATGTAATAAAGTAGTAATAAAGTAGTAGTAGAATAGTAATATAGTACTAAATATATAGTCCAATGTTATTAATTCTTACCTTTGACGATGTATCAGTAAGCACTGAAAGTCACGCGTCACATGTTCACGCGGTGATGACGATCAAATGACGACTAGCATATGAGTAATGCTTTGTGGATAAGGCTCGAGTTCGAGTTGAGTAATTCCTCTTATTGATCTCAATTCCACATGTGTCGTCCATTCCACAATTATCACATCTATGGTGGTCCAAAAATCTTGATGCCTAACCAAAGAGTGGCTGATGAAAAGTAGTGGCTACCGTCGTTGGTTTCAACGTCGAATACTCACACCATTCCCTATCAACGTATAGTATCAGAATGGCGAAATTCACCAACATCAGCACCCTCGTCTGTTTGGCAGCTGTCATTATTTTATTGACCTCGGCTCGGGCAGCGCCGGCTGGGGATGACAATGCTACTACGAAAGCAAGAAAAGCTATGCAAGTGCACACCACTGTGACCGTCCGGGTATGTGCACACTGCCAAATTTTCGTTCGCATACACGACTTTGACAAAATGTACTCAAGGAGCGACATCATGCCAAGGGTTTCACAATCCCTACACACATACGCACTCATCAAGATCTCGCGTGTTTCGTTTCTGCAAGTACTCCCAATCTCGGAAAATGTGGTGTATCGGTTGCCAAAAGAGGTAACACTGTTTTGATTCGGAACATCTGTAGGAGAAGATTGCGAGTATGCGTATTCCATTGGAATCCCCATATACAGTGGACCAATTGAGGTCAATCCCCGATAAGTCAATGTCCAAAGTCCAAGTGGACTTTACCAGGTCAGTGCCATTTGTGTTAGTACATTGATAGTCCCGTCACTGATATTCAGCATTTGATGTAGAGCATACCATTCACTCTTTTTCGAAAAAATGAAGACGCTGTTCCGCCAGATCGAACTGACCATGATGGAGCTGCGAAACAGTGAACTTCTGAAGCCGGAACTTGATAAAGTTGCACTCGAATTACTACGGCACTATGATTTGGAGGGGATGTATCGGAAACACATTCAGCAATACTGCCCCGTGGTCCGTAGGATTTACTCGTGTAAGGAATTAGAACTTCCAAACTACGATTGGGAACGTCTTCGCAACAAACTACCAGAAAAAGAACTATTACGCGTACGAGACGATCCTGCTACTGCAGAATTGATACACTCATTGTGCGAAACTCTCAAAAACGCCATCGCAGTAGGTTGATATCTCCGAAACGTTTTGTCGTTCAGAGATTTCATTATGACACGTGATACTCCAGAGACGAAAGCGTGGCATGTTTGGAGCACTTCCAGCCAAGCAATGCAGTCCGACAAAGCTGAAACGATATGTAGGCGTAAGTCATCTTCAATTGTGCATACGGCATCGTAACCGGCATAGTGACGCATCTCTTCCACAATGACAGAAAGAGATAAACAGGGTTGTTTTATACTCGTTTGTATTTAAGAAGCATTTTTTTGAACAACCCAATGACGCCATGTCCGAAGACCAAATGGTACTAACCGGGTGAGTAGCATATGATTTATCTTATTGGACCCGTACCTGATATTCCGCTTTTCTTTTCAGCCTCTACCACTGCGTAGTCTCCGAGAAATTGAAGGTGCTACTCCAGCAGATCCAAAATTTTATGGACGCACATGGAAAAAAAAGAGGATATGAAGCGGCACTCGCTGAAGTGGAACGCGCCATACGAAAGCATCACAGTTTGGAGGGACAATATAGGGAAGTCTGTGAGAGAACGTTTGGTGACGCCATCAACTGGCCCAAGTTGGAGCCTCTGGAATGTGGCGGGGCAGGCCTAGAGTGCAGCAACACCATGCAGTCAACACCGGAAGACCAAACACCCACATCTCACGACGAGCCGATATCTGTTAATGCCCTTGGGTTCAGGCTCGGCGCGTCAACCAGCCAACCGAGGCCATGTTTGTTGTATGGGGTGACATGTGGAGGTGATGTAGATAACCAACCACCAAGCGTCGGAGTCCACGATGATCCAATGCAGCCGGGCTTAATCGACTTTCCAGATACGACGATGTATGCAACCTCAGATCTTTCACTTCGATTCGGGTATTCACATGATGACAGGATTCGACTCTCACACGGTGGTGTTGGCAACGAGTTACGTCGTCCCCCGTGTGACCATGTCGGTTTCATTGGTGAAAGTAGTACGGCTTTGAAGCGTTCCACTGACAGTTCTCGACGGGTGAAGGTGTTTGGTGTATTCCTTGCGTAGGCAGGAAGCATGGTTATTGATGTTCTCATGTACACCTTTGTCACAAGTAGGCTTTCGTATAGTGTTAATACATGCTTCTTATGTATCATTTGCGAGTTATCGATACTGTCAAACACTGTAGAATGTGTCAGTTATGATAATAGGTATATATATGCATAATACGCAAAAGTTTTGACTGTTGCGGAAAAACAAACAAACCCTTGCAGCTTTTCATACAGCACAGAGAGGGTCCCTTTAATCGAAGTGTTCCTTGATAACACGAAAGTCACAATATGACAGATACTACGGATCAACCCTAATCGATATGTATTGATTATGTAACAACACCTCAATGTGTTGTAGTTTTAGACATATCGCCTCAATGCGATATGGAGCCACAGTCCCACCAGATACTCACATAGTATCTAACTACTTGCTCAAGTGTAGTTCCACCCTCGACTTGTGTTGTCTACCCTTGATTGTTGTCAAGTCTGTGTGTCATGTTATGTACAACAGTGACCCTCACAGCTTGCACAACAATGCTCTCGCGGTAGGCGTATTACGTAATAAAATAAATAAAAAAAATAATGACTATACCAAAGGTTGACAGGATCTTGTTTTTTGGAGATCTAACTCAATAACTGGAGTATGATTCAGTCAAGTTGTCAGAGTTTAGCAAGTTGAGGGAAAACTCTGACAATGATTATACTAAATCATAATCCAGATAT